>VUQG01044281.1:40896-92022 GCA_015106755.1 Etia nguti
ACCTCGACAGAACGGCAGTTTTATGAAGAGGGCAAACCCTTTACGTGCCTAGATGGCTCCCGGACCATTTCGTTTGACAGAGTAAATGATGACTACTGTGACTGCCAGGATGGTTCTGATGAGCCAGGTGTGTATATCCTGGAGTCTGATGACTCTTTTCATAGAACGTTTGTATTAAGTAGTTGCTAAATGCTCCTGTGCTGTTTATTTTCAGGCACTGCTGCTTGTCCCAACGGCAGCTTTCATTGCACCAATGCAGGTTTCCGTCCAACCTTCATCCCCTCTTCTCGCATCAATGATGGGATCTGCGGTATATTTTTGTTTTGTTTTTTAAATCAAGCTGACCATTTTATTTCTGTTGTTTTATGTGGCTATGATCTCATTCAACACCTTGCATTTTCTGCAGACTGCTGCGACACAACTGATGAGTACAACAGTGGTGCTACATGTCAGAACACGTGCAGGTGGGATTTATACAACTTTATTAAGTGTTTTTGCTTTCCCGTATACTTGCACATACATGACCGGTGTTTTTGGTAGATGTTTTTTATTCAGAATGTTTTATATGATGTTTAACTTGCAGAGAGCTTGGGCGAAAAGAGAGAGAGAGCTTGCAGAAGATGGCTGAAATCGCAAAAGAAGGCTTTCTGCTAAAACAACAACTTATCCACGAGGCCAAAAGTGGTCTAGAGGAGAAGACGGTGTGAATTACAAAACAACCTGTGGTCTTTGTGCAGTATGCCTCTGAAACATGAATCGTTAGAGTCATAACCATTTTGATGTAGAGATGCCAGTGTCTAACAAAAGACACTTGCAAATGTTTACACCAGTTACCTCTTACAAACTCACATTTACTTCACAAACCAAATATTGGTCAAATTGTGCAAAACAAACAAACAAAACAAAAATAATTTAAAGTAACAAAATATGTTTTTGTTTTTTTTGTTTTGTAAGTTTTAAACTAAGTTACTGGTGCCACACGTGCATTAGACTAGCTTTCTATGTGACCTGTTTTGGGGCTACATTCAGTACTTACATTTTTCTGGATTTCAATCTTAGGGTATTGTTTGCTTTCTTGAGTGATTAATTTATATTTTCCACAGCTATTGTGTATAAGTTAAATTGTTATATTTGATAATTTTTTCTCAATAGGCCAAACTTGGAGATGTTCAGGGCAGTAAGAAGGATCTGGAAGCAAAGGTGGAGGCTCTGAGGACAGTAAAGGAGACTGCAGAGCAGCCTGAGAGAGAAGCTAAAGAGCGCCATCTGAAGGCCTGGGAAGGTAAACTAAGATTTAAAAGTATATCACCATCTACTGTTTGTAATGAGCATGACATTACAGGTTCTCTAGTGTCATTTAAGCTAAATATTAAATATTGTTTGAGCCTGATTGTGTTGCAAGTATGGCTCATTAGCAGCACATAGCAAGGTCATTAATTCAATTTTCATATATAGTTTTTTTTTTCTTTTTCCCCCAGATCAAAAAGCTCTCATTCAAAAAGAAAAAGAGAGCGCTAGAATGGCTGAAGTGTTTCTTGAACTCGATGATGATGCAGATGGTTTGTGAGTATTGGCACCCTCCAGAATTGTTGTAACACGTAACAAACTGAAAAATATATCTGGTTAAACAGCTGGTGACATGCCATAGAGACCACTTTGGTAACAATAGCTACAGCGTGAGTTGATTGTAACTCTTTGAAACAAAGGGTTGACATGCTATTTAATATATACACTTTGGCTGATCATTATTCTGAAGTAATTTAGGTTTCTGTTGTTGTAGCATTTGTCTTTGTCCTAGTAATTTACATGTTTTTGTATGCCACAGTGTGTCAGTGCCTGAGCTTTTGTCTCATTCTGAGCTCGACCCAGATGCAGACGGTTCCTTCACAGAAGCAGAGGCGCAGGTAAAACGAATTCTGTTTGTCTTCTGATAAAGTTTACTGGGTTTTAGAAACTGTGACACATCAAAATGTGAACATTTCCTTTGTTTTGCATAGGGGCTGTTGGGAGGAGTGGATAAAGTAGACACAGCAGCATTTGAATCTATCTGGAGTAACGTCAAAGAAAAATACATGTCAGAGGTAAGACGCTATACTTTTTATCTAAAAAAAACAACAAAAAAAACCCAGTAAATTTCATGTGAAAAAGACACTGCTCCTCTAAATATTGTTGGCATCAGTCCAAAACAGACACCCCAGCACCAGAGGAAACTTCACGGGAGGAAATAAATGAGCCAGTCTCTGACAACGAATCTGATCAGTACCCTGACGATGATATACCAGAGGATGAAGACGATGATGATGAAGAGGATGAAGACGATGACCGCGATGAGCATGACTATAAGGTCGGCTCACTGAATTTTCCATCAAACTTATGCTGGATGAGTCAGAGTTATTTTTGGAGTTAACTTATGTTTGATTTGCAGATCCCTCCTACAGCGAGGACTGAAGAAAAGAAGGATGATGATGAAGGAACTATGCCTCCCTATGACCAAGAAACGCAGAACCTCATTGATGGTAAGAATGCGTTTAAAACTGAGTGACTCATCCTGTCCTGAGCAATAAGTATTTGACTCATCACAGAAGTAGAAGCATGTCACTTTGCATTTTTATGTTCTAATTTGAAATGAGTTATTCATTATGTTTTGCAATAAATTGTATAGAAGAAGAATTAAATTCACCAGCTGTGTATCTTTTATATGACACGAAGTTCATTACTTATGAAAGCATCAAGAGGAAGTCGTGATTTGCTCAGACCTTTTGTATGTTTGTGTGTGTTTATTGTGAGTTTGTTGTACGTGTATATTTAAACTCAGTCTGATTCCCAGCTGCTCAGAAAGCCAGGGATGAGTTTGATGAGGCTGAGAGAGCTCTCCGGGAAGTAGATGATCAGATCAGGTAAGTGCTCAGCCTGAATGTGAAGAAGCCTCTTTGCCAGTAATGCAATCAGCTTTTGTTAACGTAATGAGAGTTTAAATTTCAACAGCTGCATTGATTTTTATCTTTTTTTAACATAATCAGTGAGTTATTGTAATTGAAACCTGTAAATAAAGACCGTTTAATTTTGGATTTGGTGTTTGTTTCAGGAACCTTGAGAAGGAAATCTCTTTTGACTTTGGACCCAGTTCTGAATTTGCCTACCTCTATAGCCAGTGTTATGAGTTGCCTACAAGCGAGTATGTATTGTAAAAAAAAGAAATTATTATTTTTTTTAATACTTTATATAATGTTTATTATATATATATTATATATATATATATATATTTCTTAAGCTCCAAGTTTGTCTGTTTCTTTCAGGTACATCTATAGACTGTGTCCATTCAACAGGGTAACCCAGAAACCCAAGTTTGGTGGATCGGAAACTAACTTAGGGTAAGGCAATATCTGTTCTTTCTATTTCGGATGGCTTTGCTTGAGTCTTTGCTCATCTGTTTTTGCCACTATTTTCTTTGTGTAGATCCTGGGGGAAATGGGCTGGTCCTGAGGACAGCATTTATTCTGTGATGAAGTATGAACATGGAACAGGTTGCTGGCAAGGCCCCAGCAGATCCACCACAGTGAGTGTCACCCAGCCAGCCATCATTTAATCTTTTCTGTCTTAATTTGACTTGAAATAATTGCTGTTATTTTACAGAGAAACAATATAGTTTTTTTTTTTTCCTTTTAGGTTAAGTTAACATGTGGGAAGGAAACTGTTGTGACGTCTACCTCAGAGCCTAGTCGCTGTGAGTACCTGATGGAGTTTACAAGCCCTGCAGTCTGTCAGGACGCCCCAAGCCTGGAAATATCAAGTCATGAGCACCAAGAACTCTAGATCTTTTTGATTAGTAAGTAACTCCCAACTTCTCATCATTTGTAGGCAGACCAATATCATCCTGCTTTCATGTCTTCCTGTCCATTCCTTTTATATATCAAATGTTTCTTATGGCCAGTGTTGTTTAGAGCAGGCATATTTCTGAGCATATATATCGCCATTTCTTCACTTAATTAAATTAAAAAGTTGTACAGTGTGAAGGTTTAGCGTTTCAGAATTTTTGGAAGAATCAGGTAAAGCTTCATTTTAGAAGAAGAGCAGGCCAGCAGCAAGATCAAGGTAAAGACAAGTTCATATTAATTCATCGTAGTGATTAAGAGGGTTAGAATTAATGAGTGGCAAGAACTTAATGATGTCCTGTATGGGTAAGATGAATGCAAACAGTACTACAGTATTCCACACCAGCACTCTTACAATAGTGCATACATCCTCTACTGCACACAGGTGGAACTGTAGAGCTTCTGGCTGTTTGAATGATGTCACAGGGATAAACATTGCTACCAGCTCAGACTCTAATCTGATTGTAAAATGAGTTCTTATTTTTAGAAAGTAATTTAGGGTTTGTTGTTGAATCGCAGTTACTGTCACACATTTCATATCACAGCGATATAGTGATATCAAAGTATAAGTTTGCCCGCAAGCAGGCTGCAGATGTCATACAGGGTAAACAGATATCAGATATAGCTTTTCTTGAAATAGAAAGTGATTCAATGCTGCAAATTATGAAGCGTGGTTAATCTTAAATTAAATGGATTTCCTATAGCCATTTGTCTTGGATGTTGTCGGTTATTCACAGTTGATAATTACATACCTGATATTAAAGTGCTTTAAAATAATATGTTAATAATGATTCTTATTAGAGATGCACCAATACTAATGTTTTTAAAATAAAAATTTGGACAGTAGCTGATACCAAAGTTTAGTTACTAGCTGATTGGCTAGTGGCTATAAACTAGGCAAGTATCTTCCAACGCTGGTGTTCGCCAGTTACATCAGTGCATCTCTAATTGATCTGGTACAACAAATAAGACTTTTTAATGTTTAATCCTGTAACATTAACATAGCATCCATCTCAAATGTAAGCAATAACCAGGAGGCATCCATGCTGCGGATGCTTAGTCCTCAGGAATGAAACCATTAGGGATCACTGTAGACTAAATTGTTCTTCCTTTTTTTTAATAACAACAAAGACTTGACTTAGGCAAACAAGCCATTGAAATAAACATGTATGTGCTCCATCTTGCAGGTTGTTCTCAAGGGACCACAGTCACTACGGCAGTATGAAGTTGCCATGCTGTGAGCAGCATCACCTTGGTGTTGGTTAACAATTAAGAATAAATTCCAATGATTAGTTTCTCATTCACTGCAGTAGCATAATCTAAATTTCCAACTTCCAGTGCTACCCGTTTATTTGAGTCTGTTTCTGTTCACTGTAGTGTCATTCCATTATTTTGAAATAAACTTCTTATCGTGCTATCAAATTTTGTCCATGTGTACCAGTGCTCTTTTGTCAGAAATAAACTTTCAAATCTAAGTAACTTTTCTTATGATCACAAAACATATGGATATATTACATATATCCAAACCTATTGATTATTAAATATTTAAATGAAGAGCTGGTGGAAACGTGTCATTTAAAAAATAATAATTCAGTGTGCATTATCGTTGCAGTTACTGAAACACTCAAGCCAACAAACCAGCCTTACTGAATGTGCATGCGATTGTAAAATGACATTTTAATAGAGTTTTGACAATCAGTAAAAATCGAGCCGCTTGTATTTGTAGCTTTTATTTTATTTTTTTTCTGGCATGTAAAGTACAAATAATTAAACAATTCCATGAAAAAGTCTTCAAGCGTCTTCAGCTGAAATCCCAGTAATAAATATCCTAGTCTAAACTGAAAGGTTTTTTTTTTTCTTTGTTAAATTTTGACATTGTTCATTTGGTCATGTTTGGAAGTATGAGATTTTGTATTTTTTTTCCGCAGACCATTGGTGTCAACGGAACTGTTTTGATCATTTTCACCTTTGATTTGTTCTACCATTCCAGGAAAAATGTAAGAAAAACATCACTAAGTTACTGCGTCCCCTCTTCTAAATAAATAGACACAAAATACAGTTGGTTGAGAAACAGAAGGACCACTCACCCCTTCAGTACCTAAAGACTCCCAAGGAAACCTTCCTGTAGCTTTTCTGAGCTCTGCACTATTTTGTTGGAGCTCCTGGTTAGGTTTCCAATTGTGTAATGAGGCTCAAGAAGCACAAATTGATATTGAAATCGATACAGGTGATCTCAGCATACAATGCAGCTATGTAAACTGAACCCCTAATATCCCTTTTTTGTAAATCAAACCATCAGCATGAACAAGAAAGCTTCTTGTGAGCATATCAGATGGAGGACTTTCCCTCCCTCCTGGCTAGTTGAAGGACCCTCAGATGGGCCAAAGCCTGGCTACAGGGGCTGCGCCGAGTCTCAGGGGTTCACCGAGTGGTTGAAAAAACAAGACTGTGATTAGATTAAATAATTAAAAGATTTTCATTTAACAAGACAAACAGAACACAGGCAGTAAAGGCATAACATCTAGCACAAAGCATGTATGTTTATACACTTCAATTAGTTAAATATAGCAGTGCATTCTTTGACTATGGAGAACGTTTCCAAATCGTACTTCTAAAGCTGTTTTTCTATTTGTCCCCCTTTTAAGAAACGAAATGGTGTAACCACAATTTTGGCAAACTTAAAATCTTTTAAACTTGCAAATATAATGAAATAAACCATAAATATACACAAAACATACTTTATACGAGGCAATAATAATAATCATAATAAATAGTTTTTAAGTTAACAATAAGTTAAAACTACAAGCTTAAAGTCGCCCAAATAATACAAGTTTGTTGGCGCTATTTTGAATTTTTTCTGTTTAAATTATTTTATGTTGCAACAAAAGCTACCACAGACTTTACAAACACAATTGAACACAGATTGATTGAAAGAAAAAAATCTAACTAAGTCTAAAATCTGCATACACTGTAAACTGCAACTAATTAAATAATGGAAGAAAAATAACAAACTTTACCCAATCAGTGCAACCAAACATAATCTTTGACCCATGTGTGTTCTCTATGGAAACATCAACAACACAAATACACTAATTTAACATGTGAGTCTTGATATGTAAATGAAATCAATAAATTACAGGAAAAATGATATTTGAAATTGACATGGGCTAAAACTGATGATGATATATTAGACAGTATTCCTTTCAAGGTCATTGAGAATTGCTCTATTAAGACAGCCAAATAATGCAGTTTGAGCTAGCATGGTCAGAGCACAAATTAGGGGCTGAGGAAGTGATTATGGCAATTTTGAGATCAGAGCTCTCATTGCTTGTTTGATTTATTAACGAGTCTGTTCGTTTTTGCTCCTTTCACGATTCCGCAAACCATTTCAGTGTGACATTTAATTTCTTTTTTAAAAAATATATATCATTTGTTCTCAGTCAATATAAAAACAAAGCACATTGCACTTACTGTTCCATAGGAAAGTTTTTTTGTCTTTTTAAATGATTATTGTTGTTGCTCAAGCAGTGTAGTACTGTTTCCTGCCATTGTCCTTGGCTCTTTGCTGTACATCAGATGTAGGTCTTCGTATAGACTGTGTATGAAAGGTCATTTTGGACTGCGGGTTTGGTTTCTTGGGTTGACTGTTCTACATCGGACATGGCTGGGTAAACAACTCCAGCTGCAGCTCAACGTGGCCTGTTATCTCGGTTGTTCCTAACGTCTATCACTGGTCTCACCAAGTGCTCAGTCCTACTGTGCTATCTCTTTCAAATTGCATGACCAAAACTAGCTAGATTAGTCCTTTTATGTGGTCAGCTCTAGACACGCCACCAACAATCATTCAGAGTATTTCAGGGGATGAAACAGCATGAGTCAGATTGAAAGATGCCCGTGTAAGTATTTGAAGTGGTGCAACGGTTTTGAAGGATAAATTAGTCACAAGACAAAGCGGATGATTTAAATGTCGGGGGAAATATTATAGGAGGATGCATTTTTCCTTCGTCGAAAGGTGAACTGATTCATCGCAATTTATTTTTGATATGCCTCTTATCATTCGGTGTCTGCATGAAAGGTGTGCAAATAGGATTGCTTGCATCTGTCACTTTTGGTTTAGTGATTTAAAGATTTATAAATGTAAACTGATATGCGCAACTTATACGTTCAAAAAGTAATGATAACTGAAATTGTAGAGGGTCCTTATTCAATAAATAACATCGATTTGTACAGCAATTACTCAGGGAATATTATAGTCGGTCTTAATTGAACCTTCTTGTACTGACTTGCAAAGCAATTCTTTGGCAAAACTCAAATCTATCTAATCGTAAAGACTCATGCTCAATCTTCGTTATGAATCTGCGTCACTGTTTCAATCTGCATTTTACTTTTTTATTTAATTTTGCAAGCAGCTTATGGAATTTTCCAGCTGGGCGATGAGCTGGGCTCATTGCAGCTTTATCTGGGATTCTCAAGTCAAAGAACTTCACTTCACTGCACCATCATTGAAGCAACACTGTACACAACTTCAGGACAAGAGATGTGTGTGTATGTGTGTCTAAGCAGTCAAAAGTATAGATATGTCTGTCAGGCTATACCCCCAACTGTTTACCTGTAATTTTATTTTTTTCTCCATCAAATTTGTTCTTGTTAGGTTCGGTTTCAATCGTCTTGATATGGTTAGACAGTTAAGTTTGTATGAGATACATTGTTCCTTCGCCCCCTCCCTAAATCCCCACCCATACACCGCATGCTTGTTCCCCCTTGCTCTGCAAAGATCAGAGGGTTTAAAATAAAGCCATGCGATGTCCCAATTTTTCCAAGCTTAAGAATCTGTAAAAATTCAGCACAAGGTCTTGTTCCTTTGTATGTATAAAAATAGATTTATCTCTAATGTAATCCTTTCAAAGAGATCGTCCTCTTTGGCTAACACAGCGTCATTTAGAAAAGCAAAAAGCAAAAATGTCTTGAATATAGTTGACCTTATTTAATCTATTATCATGTGCAGTTGTCTTGATATTGAAAGACATTAGCTCTCCCCCATGGTAAATCATCAGTCTGGGCTCTAACAGACATTTCAACTAGACAGGTTGGCCTTAATGTTTCATCAAGGGTGCCATAAATAATCTTCATGCAGTTGGGTTGGGGATATTTTAGAAATGCTATTTTAGTGGTTGTGCCAAACAGATCTGAAGCAAATAAATAAATACTTTTCTGTTGTAAACAGAAGTATAATTATGACACTTTCTTTTCTGCAAGCTTGATTTTGTGCAGTCATCTCTTGACAGGGCAGGAGTTCAAAGTTTCTGCGAAGCTTTTGTGAGAATAAAAGGGTTTTAAAGTAAAACTGAGGAGCGTTTAGCAAAGTTGGAGGAGCTGTTAATATTTCTCCTCACTGGATCAGTGATAATCTTTACATTGCTGGATATCATCACTCGCAGACATGACTCTAAGTCAACTTTAAGTTCTCAGTCTTTAGGAATTGCAGTTTACTTAATCTGCTCTATTCATATTTTTACTGTAGATCCCATATATTCTACTGAAATGTAAAACTTTGACCTCATTTGTTCAGGGAGCTTCTATCTGTGCACTCAAGAATAATACCGGTGCTCTTGAGTTTTTACTCGTCTGTGTTGTTTCACAGCAGACCTGCCTTGGCCGTTGTTGAGTTCACAATTTGTCAGTAGTAACCTTTTTTTTCTCCAAAGCATTTAAAATCGAAACAAATCGTGTTTGTCTTCTCTTGACCTTTTGACAAAGGATCTCATGCCAGATGATGGCTGACAGAGCGAAATACAATCATCTGAAAATTATGCAAAAAGCAAAAAACACCGGTATTTCCCTTCGACGTGGCTGTGTTATGGTGAAACACTTTTCATCTCGCACTCTTCTCTCTCATGGCCACCGGAGACTTACTAATGAACACTGTCACCATGGGAGCCCTGCCACTCTGCTATAAGTTCACAGACAGTCTGCTTGTATTAGATCCATCTTAAGGATCGATTAGAAAAAATACAGCATCACTGGGCTAAATATGTGTAAATCTTCTAGTTACTGAACTGTGTTTCTGTGATACATAAGTGTACTATTGTGTTGTTTGTTGTGAGACTGTGAGGGAAAGTGATTCTGATGGCCTTCAGACTACTCTTTTCTGTGACCAGTATTCACTAGTTAACCTAAATCATATTGGGTCTGAGCTGAACAAGCCCAGATAGGGTAGAGAAACTGCCTTTATGCTAGGCACCACCTAATGCAGGTCAGGAAACAGTAGTCAAAGTTTCTAGAAAATGCTTACATACTCGGCTATTATAACCACCTTAAATATTGAATATATAGTTATATTTTAATAGACGTATATAAGAGAACACTGTTTTTTAATTTCATTTTCTTTGATCTAAAAAAACTTGCTGATTCAAAATGCCCAAGTGTAAAAAAAGTGACTACATTCTCTCCAGCGAGATAATGGGAGAGATGGTGGGGTAAGAGTTTGGGTAAATTGCACATATTTCGTTCACTTAAATTGTTTTATCGTTTTGTTCATCAGTTGTCGCTATTTGCCTGAATTCAATCAAAGCACTCAGTACACATTCTCCGTCACATTCGTTAGACTGTCTCCTAAATAGATAGCTCTTGCCCCTACCCAACAAACCAGCTACGTACCCCTTCTAATTCAATCCAGGCAAATACAGGGAAGGACTAGCATGTTGTGTAAAGAGAAAAGAAAAACTCCACTAGTGTGTGTTCACTTGAAACTCTGACTTGTGTATGCTTGCATATGGATATGTTTGTTTCGTGTGTGTGCATGTATGCATGTATCTGCGTGTCTGTGTCTGTGATTCCGTTTTTATGAATTTGTGTGAGAGAGACTCAGTCCAGGCCCATGTAGAGTGATGGCACAGGGAGCTGCTCTCCCTGCAGGTCGAAGGAGCTGGCGACAACAGCCTCTCTCTCAGGCCTTGTGCTGCTTACTGGTCTTGAAGGAAACCTGCAGCACGCGGTCACCCAGGCGATAGCCGTTAAGGCTAGCAATAGCCATGGCAGCTTCATCGTAGTTGGTCATGGTGACAAAGCCAAAGCCCTTACATTTGTTGGTGGTGAAGTCACGGATGACCTTGACATTGGTGACTGCACCGAAAGGCCCGAAGAGCTGCCACAGGACGCTTTCGTCCGCCTCAGGGGACAGGTTGTACACAAAGATGCACCAGCCGGCTCCAGTTGGACCGGTAAGGTTGACGCCGGCCAAACTGGTCATGCTGTCAATGGTGATGGGTGAGAATCTGGGGAAGAGAGTGGGAGAACTACCATGGGTGTCATTCTGAAGTTCCACACAGCATTCAGTGCTCTATACTGTCTCTTATGAGCATGTATCTTTGAGAAATGTTAATGCTTGTAGTCAGGCATGGAGTCAGGGGACCCCATCTCCTTCCCCTCTCCTGCACAGTTATGTAGGTAAATATGTGTGGGCACCACAGTGGCTCCAAACTACCTGCTTTCATACAAAATGACACTGTGAGCCCTGAGACAAGACACCCACACAATCTGCATATTTTCTCATTTTCTCTGCTGACCAAAGCCTCTGGAAGAATTAAACACATGAATCACGATGTTCAACGGAAATCACAGTATTGAACAAAACACAGAAACCTAGAGAGGGATGAAAAGCAAATTGGAATCAAATCATACAAAAACTGGAGCAAACAGAGGAGACGCAAACGGAATCTGGTATGTCCATGCTGGTGAAAAAAAGGGGACATTAAAGCAACTGAAACTGACAATGTTAGTTCATAAATAAATACATAGAAATTATTTCTATTAATCAAAACAAAAGAACAAAAGGTTAAACAAAGCCATGCCAGAATACCCTGCTGTCGGAATGCTGCATCATTGCCTAATGCAATTACAGATAGTGTTTTGTTGGCTCAGCTGCTTCTGTAGCATGGTTAAATGGGTTATGGGCATTAAGAATTATGGCTAATATTTGATTTTGAGATGAAGTCAGCAGGTGGTATTCCGGGCACTTTGTTTGAGGTTTTATTTTGGCATGGATGCTTTTGAAAGTACACCTTTGGCATTTACCTCTTGACTCCGTAGCTGGCGTTTAGTAAATTGTCGAGTCTGCAACGCAAGAGGGAGAATGAAGGGGATGCAGAAGTTAGTTATGAGATCTACAAGGAAGGGGGGGCTTTCATGTTAACATGTTGCTCCTTCACCAGCTGGCCTCCAGAGGGCATCCTTCACTGCAGCGTAGTCCCAAACCATCCAACCACAAACTGATGATGTCTCAAATTGGCCTGCTGGTTTTTATTTAAGCTCCAGAGTAATATGTTATTTTACATCTACTTATTCAAATTAAGTATTCATACTGAGCAAGTGAGCATTCCAAATCTGGGGGTGTCTACAGTTTGTGAAGTCCCTTAAAAATATTTCATGCTGGAAGCCTTGGAAAACTTTTTATTCATAATTATCCACAGAGATGTGGATAACATCTATCATTATTATGCCTAAATGCCTATTAAGTATAGGCGACATTTAAACCAAAATTCATTTAGCTTTAATTTTTTGTTGTATTTGGGAAAAATCTGGTTTCTTACATTGGTTTTGAGCTGTTATTTGGATCTGGTCCCTTTCCCAGTGAAGGGATCACACTGCAGTGTAAAAGAAAGTCAGAGAAAGAAATTGAGAAGGAGGGACACCATATTGCCATTTCCTTCTTTACTAGAAAGTAAAAAAATAGCTTAATATGTATTATAGTGACAGACAATCTGTTATTTATTCTTTAATCATTCTCTGTATTGTTAAACTAGATAACATTTACTAATTTGTGAATGTGCCACTTCAAAAATATTCAGATGCATTTACTCTTAGCCATTCTCTGATGTAGTTTAGAAAAACTTGCTGACTTGGCTACTGACACAGTAATGATATTCCATGTCTTACTGAAACAATACAATGCTGACACACTTGCAATATTACAAGTTGGATTTGCTATTATTGAGTTTGCTTAAGCTCAACGACAGAGCAGGATAACCTGTGACTTGGCCTTGAAATTATATTTATTTACAGACTATCTGTTGGTTAGTAAGGGACTCATACATCAGGTGGTATGAGGTTGGTAAAGGTTCAGTACCTGAAACGCTGAGTCTGGTGGTGGAGGGGTCCCGTGTAGCGGCGAGCAGCAGTCTGGTACAGCTGAGTCAGTAAGGCCTGGCCTGTCTTCTGGCTGGGGTTGTTGGCGAACTTGACAGTGATGGGCTCGGCAGCACCCAAAGGCTTCTGTCCGTTCAGTCCTTTGATGGCCTCCTCTGCTTCATTTCTCTTGTCAAACCGGATGAAGCCCACTCCTCGTGATATGCCTGCTCCGAATAGCAAAGCAGGACAGTGTTACTACCTTGGCATCAGTGTTGCTTCCTGCAAGCGTGACTGGCCTGACACGGGCTGTATTGATATATAGTTTATCCCAAAAAACTGACTGACAGTACCTGTAACTTGGTCCACTAAGATCCGTGAGGTGATGATCCGACCATATTGGGAGAACAGCTGTTCCATGTCCTTCTGGCTCATTGTTTTAGGGAGTCCGCTAACATAAAGGTTGGCATCCCGAATGGAAGCCGAACTAGGCCGGGCATACGATACCTATAACACACAATATAACGTAATCACTCTTAAAGCAGAAAAAAGAGGAAGAAGGAAGAGCAGAATAAAGAAGAACCATCACTTTGACTGGAGGCACATGTTAGCTAAAACTAGAGTGAGTTTCCAAAAAATAGTTGCGATTTCTCCTTGTTTGACATTTACAGACCCAGTTGTCTGTTTGGTGTCTGTGGACTTAATCAGAGTCGTAATGAGAGCATTGCAGACATGCTATAATGGCTGTAACCGTTACCCACACCAAGTGTCAGCTTTGTTTTGTACTTAAAAAAAAAATAAAAATCAGCCTTAGTTGATATATTTTCCTGAATTCACCAGTGACTTAATTAGTGCATGGCCATTTTCTAATACATCTGTGTTTATATCCCTTATGGTTTTCTGTTGGTCTACTTTCAGAACATTTTGAGTTAGTGGTGCAGAGCGGGATCTAATTGGCTGTAAAAGCAATAGACATGTTCTCATTTTTGTGTTTATAGGAACACGTGAGCACTTCTGTGACAGATAGTCCAGTCCAGTGCATTGTTAAAAGTGGTGTGTTTGTGTGTGATGGAGAAACAGAGTGAGTGTTGTCTGAGATAGGCTGAGCTGCCCTCCCTGTCCTGCCTCCTTCCTTTGTCTCTATTCTCCAGGGAAGAACAGCTCTACAGGCAAACAGCAAACAATGTAATTGCATCACAAGAACTGCAAGATTCCCAATAAGATATAACCATGGTTTTCACACACACGCGTGTGCTATTTGTCTGCATGTATATAGTGTAATGAATGCAAATGTATTTAGAAGTAGTTGTACTATTCTTTAGTTTGTTCTGACACAAAGAAAACAGTGATAACAAGTACAACACATATAGTGTAGATATCTTCAGTGTGAATACAGGTGTTCTGATTTTATCCATCACTGCTAAGCACTAGTGTCTATTGTGCACACAGATGGATTGTATGAGCAGGAGGGTTGTGTGTTGGAGTGATTAGGGTGTTCTGGACGAGTCAGGGGGGAGTCACTGTGTTCGGGGAGCAGAGGCTGCCCTATAATTAACCCTCTCGCTGTCGCTCCCACAGTACAGATGGTGCCTGAAGCCCATATGGCCTCTAATCCTGTCATTGGCATTCTGCTCTTTGAGCTAGCCCCTACCCTTCTACTGCTGCCCCCACCCTAACACCTTCTCCCCTTTCTATTGAAGCTTCCTTCAAAATCAGGAAGATAAAACCGGTCTATGGTTGCATGAATTATTTTTGAGATTTAAGAATAAATTACAAAGCAGTTAATTACAGACAGAGTCATCTATGTATAGATACATTAAATATGAATGATCTTATATGATTAAGGTTGTAGTGTAATAATTATCATGACAGTCTCATTATTCCTGCTCTAGAGTGAAAGTAAATTCACAAGGTTATGTGCAGTTTTAATATAATATACTGTACAATACTATTTGTCTGTCTGTTTATCCAAAACGTAAGCATATACACTCTGTGACTTCAAGCGAATTGTTTGATCAGCCATAAGCCATTTTGAAGGACAGGTGTTTTAGGATCACCTGCTCTGCTCTTTCAAAAATTCGATTTTTCAATACTGCAGTTCATCTGAATCTTTGATCTTCTTTTATTGTGTTTGGGGGATGGAGAGAATCAGTTTTTATGCCCCCTTTTTTCCCTCATCTGATTTTGGGACAAAGGAGCCCCCTTAATTAGCCTAGATTGGAGGCAGATGGGCTAACCTGGACTGACCCTCATGCACCACAGTCAGGCTTCCTAATTACATTTCCATCACAATAACCTTTGCATGCTGTCCGCCCCTTGCTTTCTGACCTCCACTCTCTCCTCCTCTTTCAGCCTTTCTCTCACTTCCTTTGTTCTAGCCTTCTGCCCCCTCGTCCCCATTTTCTTCCCCTCCCTCTGTCACGTCTGTCACTGCCTCTTTCAGCAACCCCCTTGACAAAATCTACACTTCCTCTCTCTGTCTAGCATGCTGTGAAGAATAAAAAAAACAGAGAGCAAAATTTGCTCAGTTCTGCTTACCTTGATTGTTTTAGTCTGCAATTTGAGACCATTGAGTGTGTTAATAGCCTTGTCTGCATCATTTGGGTCGACATAGTTTACAAAGCCATATCCCAAACTCTGTCCTGGAGACAAAGAAAGAGATACAGATGAAGTTTGGGATTCTCCAAAACAACAAACAAAAATCATATTTTTCGGCATGTACAGTGTGTTGCACCTGTTATCTTGTCTCTGACTAGCTTGCAGGACTCAATTTCTCCAATGCTACCAAACAAACTTTTGAATTCTTCCTGGGTCATGTTCTGAGGCAGATAGTTGACGATCAGGTTGGTTTTGCTGTCATCTGTGGAGCCGTTTGTGCTGATGACTGGGCCATTAGGCAGACTGGTTCCGCTTGGACCGTTGGACACCTGGGTTTCCATGGTGCTAATTATCTGCTGAGGAAGAGGGTGGAGTTAGATTCATAATTCACAAAGAGACACGGTGGTGATCGGCGCTGATATAAATATAATATTTATCACACCATTTTACAAATGCAAATATAACCGCGCACACAGACTGTCCACTTTGTCACTGTCAGAAGGAAAGGTCAGGAATCAGCAATGCTAAAAAGGAGACGGATACCAGCTCTGATTTATTATCCCCCACCCACCCCCACTGCACCCCATATTTCCTCCTCTCTCGCTCTCTGCCTCTGGTCCTGCAGATGTCACAGTCCCTTTTCCCTTTCTCCTCCCCTCCCCCCACTCTTTTCCAGGGTCAAACACCATTACATCATTACACAGGGATGGATAATAGTGATGGTAGTAGTGTTTGTGTGTGTGTGTGTCTGTGTGTGTCTGTGTGTGTGTGTGTGTGTGTGTGTGTGTGTGTGTGTGTGTGTGTGTGTGTGTGTGTGTGTGTGTGTGTGTGTGTGTGCATTATAAGTCATGTCTCTGCCATGCATTTGTGAAATGTGTTATGGGGATTCTTTATTTGTTTGATGTTTGTGAACCTGTGGTGGTAGCTGCCTGTTAAACAGTTGTTGGATCACCTTACACTCAGTGTTTTCTTAAGTATATCTTACTTAACTTGTCCAGCTGTGAACACCTCTGTTGGTGGCTTTGTTGTGTTTATACTTAGACCGGGGTGACTTCAATCACTTTTTAGTCCTTTGGAACAACAGAATTTTGATAATATGGCACCATGCAAGTTATTAAAGAGTACAAGTGACAAATAACCAAAGGGACTTTAGTTGCCCAAGCTATTAGAAAATGTCCGTCGTGGCATTATTAAATAAGTGTGATGTTGGCTATATTCAGATATTTTTCAAACAGGTAAAAACATGAACTATTCAGATTAAACTTTAGACACTACAGCTACTGTAACTGCTCTTTTAACCCTCTAAGTTTGTTTTTGCACAAAAGCTTGAGTCTTTCCCCATCCAGTAAACATATGAATACACAAAACTTATGTCAGCACAGCCATTTCACAGCAGTACCGCTGACAATCTACTGTGCTCTTTTATAAATAATAGCTTTTTCTTTGCAGTTTGTTACTCTCCTTTTGACAGCATGGATGAATAAATCTTTAGATTTTGAGGTTCTTTACATAATGACAAAGTTGCATCAATTTAGACGCTAATTTGCTCCAAGATGTTTCTCTCCAGTATGTTTAGACAAACATAATGAGCACACTGGTGAATAGGCTGCTATAACCTCCATGGATATTCCTGACAGTTTCTTTCATAATGATTATACTTGCTGAGGTGCTCAGAGGGGTCTTGAGAAGTTTGTTGAAACATTATTTAATATATACAGAATGTTCTACTTAAGCATACTCTGTTAAGCTTTACTTTTTTCAGTTATTGTTTTTATACATGGGCTCAAAACCTATTATAGCCTATCTTCCATTTTTAAGCATGAAAATAATGAGTTAATATTTCTCTCATAAATCAAGAAAACTACATTTTACCATCAAATATTTCTGTGGCAATTAGATGTTAGTACTCAGGCTCTGATTGGTTGAATTGTGGCAGTGTTCTGTGATTGTATAAAATTTCTACAGAACTCTGCAAAAGTCTTGGGCCACCCAATCTTTTATTTTTAATTTACTAGAAAAACAGGAAATGGGGCCAGTGATTTATTGAAACGGGATATAAGGCAAAAAAACAGAGTGTGTAAATCTCTAATGAGCTTAATCAATATTTAGTATAACCACCTTTATTCTTCAGTAGAGGCTGAACTTCAATAAGCAAGCTTTCTTGTCATTTTATTAGGTAGCCTTCAGGAATAGTTTCTGGGCTTGTTTAAGGACATTCAAAGCTCTTCATTGTGTGTGGGTTTATTTTTTTCCAAGTTAGGTATGCTCTTACTGTCATGGCATTGTGTTTGGGATCATTGTCATGTTGAAAAATGAAATCAGTCAGATGTTTTCCCAGATGGTTCATGGTAAATTTCGTTCTGGCAGTACTTTTCTGCATAATTCCATGCGTTTTGACACGATCCATGACAGTCGTCTTTTAAGGATTGCTGTAAACTATTTGGATTTATGACTCCATAAGACCTGTTGCCACTGATTTTCAGTCCAGTTCTTATGTAATTTGGCACACCGCAACCTTTTCTCCCCATTTCCTTTCCTTAAGAATGTCTCGTTGATAGCCACCCTTATACTGAGACCATTTCTCATGAAACTTTGGCAAAGTACTCATGAATGCAAAGTTTAGGACCCAAATGCAGACACGCTGAGACTGGGAAACCAAAAGTGAGCTTTAATTATGGCTTATTAAAAGTCCATAAACAAAATCAACAACAGAATTGAAAACTGTCTGGAAAAACAGAGAGGAGGTTAGCAGACACAACAACATAAGACAAAGGCAGAGCAGGACTTAAACACACAAAAGGTCAGTAGAAGAAGTGGACACAGGAGTGTAACGAGTTCCAGGTGACAACAAGAATTACTCAAAGAACGCAAACCTCCACCAATTCTACTCACTCTCTTTCTCTCAAGATATATTGACCTTGATATTGAAGCCCGTTTCCGCCACAAAAAAAAAAGGATCTTTCTCGAAATTTCGACTTATTAACTCAAAATTTTATGAAAAATAACTCAAAATTTTGAGTTATCTTTCTCGAAATTTCAAGTTATTTTCTTGAAATTTTGACTTATTAACTCAAAATTTTGAGAAAAATAACTCGAAATTTCGAGTTATCGCTGCCAATCAGGACTCTACGTGAATGACATAATTTCCTTGTTACCCGGAAGGATATGGCGCAGAACGATACCCATGACACTGTCCTGAAGTTTCCAGTTGTGCCTGTATAAAAGCTGTCACCTCTCCCACCCCTGTTTTGTTCTTTCTGCGCCAAAGTCTGTTGTTGTGTAAAATCCTTTTGAGAGTACTTTTGCTGATAGTAACGCCATGTGATTCAGCTAATAACGCAAGGATTTCATCATTTGTGAAGCTACGCTGAAAATACTCAGCAATTTGAACATTCATAACCGGTATCTGTAATATTTGTAGCTGAGGGCTTCAGCTTCCGGGTAACAAGGAAATGACATCACTCATGTAAATTACTGATTGGCAGCTCAAATAACTCAAAAGTTTGAGTTATTTTTCTCAAAATTTCGAGTTAATAACTCGAAATTTTGAGTTATGGATCCTTTTTTTTTTTTTTTGTGGCGGAAACGGACTTCCATACCTTGAAGGCCTTGGTGGATGTAAGTCAAATTTTAATGTTAACATAACCCCGCTCTACACCCCTACAAAGTTTTATCAAAATTCATTCAAAACTCTTCAAGCTATCAAATTTACAGATAAAAATAATGACACCTCCTTGGCGGAGGTAATAATCTAAGTCAATGAGACAGCAGGGAAGTAAACTAAACACAAGACACTGCAAAAACTGTCAAAATAAAACAAGAAGTGAAAACCATAAGTAAATGAGGAAATACAGCCACAGGAAAGGACACAGGGAAACAGAAATGGCAGGATAAGACGGGAAACACTAAGGAAATAAAATAAGCTAACACAAACAGTAACTGGAACTAAACACTCAAGCCTGAAAATATTAATGAACAATATGAAAAATTTAAGCAACAAAACCAATAATGAAACAGAAAATATTTAATTAAAAACAGAACTTGAAACTCAAACATTCAGCACAATGTGTTAAAGACCCAGGACCGTGACACTCTCAGGTCCTGTGTGAGGTCTTTGCTGGATATTTTTTAAGGACATGATTTTCAGATACTGTTTATCTGCTGTTGATAGATTTTAGGCCTGCCGCTTCTTTTTTCCGCCTCCATTTGTCCAGTTTCCAGATTTTGTTGACAAGCCACTGCACACAATACTGAGATATTTTCTAATAGCTCTTTTGAAAGCACTACTTTTGTTGGTAAAAAATACTGTTTTATGTCTGTCAAACTGTGTTATCTTTGGTATTTTTATAGATTCAACTAAAGTAATCAGAACAAATGATATGTTTTTGTGACAGGCTGCTAGTAACAAAAATACAATTTAAATGATTTCTTTTCTAAGTTGTGAGTTATGTGTAGACACAACATTGGTTTATCACGAGTTTAGTGCCTTTTTATGTTTGAATGATTCAGTGGTCATTGTTAAGTGGATTAGTAAACTAAAAGATTTCATTAATCTTAAAATGGTGAGGTACAAGGACAGGACAGAAAATGAGTGAAAAAGCAGCCGACGTGTAAAGACAAACTTTAAAAGACCTCCAGAAAGCTTGGAGAACTATTCCTCAAGTCCATTTTAAAAAAATTACAAGAAAGTTTGGCTCCTTGGAAGCAAAATATAAAGAAATGAGGGGTTGATGAAGACTTTTGGACAGTACTTTATGTCAGCTCAAGCAGGCGCTATCTGTATCAGATGAGAAAGCTGGATATAGACATTAAAATAAATTCAAGCAGGAAATCTGAAAAAAAAAAAAAGCTTTAGATTTACAACACTAACTTTAACTGAGACATCTGTTTTCAGCAGCTTCTTAAACATGACTGAAGGTGAAATGGCCCATTTGAAAAAGATGCACTGATGTATTTGTCTACATGCGAGAGGCATGAATTCATAACTGCTTTGACCTCATGAAAACTATTTTGTTCACATACTTTAGCTCTGGTGTGAAAATCTCAGCAACTTCTCTGAGCGTAGGCTGAGCGTTTGACATGGCGGTGTTTTGGATTTTTAATTTTTTTTTAGAGAATTGTCGGCAGCGAGCAAAACAGCTTTGTAAAGAATACTGTAGCTTAATGTATGCTCTGTGTTGTTACCTACTCAGAAATGCTTACAAATATATAATCGTTCTTTGGATGTAATGAATCCTCAAACATTCCCCTTTCATTGCTATCATAAGACAGTGCATTAAAATGTCAGGTTAAAGGAAGAGAGACTCCAGCCTGCAATAATTCATCCAGTAAATGTCATTGATAAGTGGCATACATGCCACCTAAAAATGAAAAAAGACAGAAAATTTCCATGTTGACCACAAATTGTCCAACTAATTTTTACATTAACCACACATTTATCTACTTCCCATCAGCAGGTGGTTACATAAATCTCAGTTAATGACGGAGAGGCTGTGAAAAGACCGGGGGAGTAAGATGGGAGCACAAGAAGGACGATGGAAAAGTCCTAGAACACCACCCTGTTGTCCTTGTGCAGATTTTTAATAGAGCCATAAATACATGAAGACGTCAATTGATTCGAATTCGTGGCAGTGCACTGCTTCAGGGCTGTCATACATCCATGTAACACAGATGCAACGGAAAGGCCATGTAGATGGAGGCAAGATGGAGGCCGCAATATCTCAGCAGGCACGGTTGACGGCTACTATAACAGCATGTGTTGCATGTAGGGAAGTGCAAAGATATGCGCAAAAATTAATCCACGGACTAAGGTGTCGCTTCCATAAACCTGCAAATATTTGAAAAATACTTTTTTTTTAGTATGTTTTCTGGGTTTTGCAGTCTGTACAAAAAAAATAAGTCGCCAGTAAATAAACATCAATGTTTTCCCTAAATTTTGTACACAAATTCTTTTTTTTTCTAATTCTTTGAAGTGATAATTTAAAAAATCTGACTAATCTGACTAACCTGACACACACACACACACACACACACACACAATTACACGTTACACACACAATAAATTCCTTTTGAGAGAGAGAGAGAGAGTTACAGTTTAGAAATGTATATAATTTAGTTAGAAACTCAAATAAAGCTACAGGTATCAGATTGCGTTCTAACTTTTAGAATGCTCAGTGCTTGAGCATATTCTTTTATAAGCAAGTTTTTTGGTTCCATCATATAACAAACATAACCTGACCCCACCTTTATTCAGTGCAAAGCACGTTTAAGCAATTGGTGTCCCAAGTTTTCTTTCATTGCATTCACTTTAAGAATAAAGGGATTTTTCTTTTGGCGTCTCTTATCTTGAAGTACTGTTAGACCTCGCCTTGGTAATTGCTAATAATCAGCCTTAAAACATTTGTTGAGTTTATGCCAAGCTGCAGCAGAAGGCTGCGACCAGATGTCATTGTACAGCACTGAACAGGATGTGACTGCTTAGGTTGACAGATGGGCTCTGTCCCTCCATCTTTACTTCTCTTTGATCTTTGCTGTCTGTGACTGTCAGTCTGCTCCCTTCCAGCTGTTGCAGGCAGGGTGAATGCCAGACGATGCAAGACAGTTGCAGAGATGCCAGCTGCCAGAATGTCCTCACATGGGAAATTCTACAGGGACTGAGGTGAGGGTCTGTACTACAATGTATATGAATTAAGAATTCCAACTAACGTTCTTGCTGTGAGAATATTATTCTTAATATTACAGTAGTTTTAATGGGAATATTAATATAATATTAATATTGATATAAATATTGTTAAAGTACTGTCCCCTGAAAGCAAGAAGGTTCCTGATTCAAGTCACCCGGTCAGCTATGGTCTTTCTGTGGAGTTTATATGATTACAACCATGATCTGGAACAACTGTTCAGTTAATGAGTAATTAAATCTGATAGGCGGGTTACTGCATATTACTAATGAATGGGTTAATTTTTCACGTGCTGCAGCCTGCTGTTGCTTCCTGTGACTGCATGGACGTAAAGGATGAGTAATAAGGAAATAAGGTCATACCTGGCCTCCTTACACCTTCAACACATGCCCTTTCCCTTCTCATACGTCTGATCCATTCATGGTGTAGATGTAAAGTTGTAGTTGTGGTACTTAAGCATCTAGCTAGGTAGATTTTTTAAGTTTTGTTTTTTCGGGTTTGTTGTTTGTTTTTTAAGTGACAGGTAATATCAAATGGAACTTTTCAAGCAGCTCAACAAAATCCCCTAAAACACAAATTGCTTCTGCTTTTGAAAGGAGAGGAAGATGACAGATTATTTTCAAAGGTAAGCACTAAAAGTGAAATTTTACAGAAAGCGGTAAAAAAATAAAATGGAAATTTATTTAAATCTTACAATTAATGTACCCATTCAGTTTTTCAGTCACGTATTGGTTTTATATATGATCTGTTGCTGAATTGTGTTTTTGGAAAACAGACATCAAGGGTTTGAAATCAGCCATACAGCTCACATAATATCTGCTTTTCTCTTGTTGAATTCAGGTGGCTAAAACAGAGTTTAATTTTGTATTTTCCAATTAGTTTACATTTTTAATTCAATTACACTTTTTGTTTTTAGTTTGTTCTTACAAGTTCACAAAATAGTTTCAGTTAGTTTTATTTCAGTGTATTGGGTGTCATGGTGGGCCGTGTGGCAGGCTAGGTTAGGACCCGAACGTAGGACTCGGAGACAGAATACTTAACTAAAGGCAATAAAGGTTTTACTTAACTAAAAGCTTTATTGGTGGATAAAACTAACTAAAAACAAAATACATGAATACTAAAGAAACAAACCAAACATGAACTCCAACTAAGAAAATTCTGACTGGTCATTAGTGTTTGGGAAACATGGAACTTTACATGATACACAGCAACGTGGAGAACGCAACAACAAACACTGGGACTGAAGACTTAAATACACAGGCAGGATAACAAGAGGGTGGGGAGCAGGTGCAAACACAGCTGGGACAAATCTGAAATAACGAGACAAAGGGGAAGCAAAACTAAATACACTGCATACAGGACACAGACTATCAAAATAAAACAGGAAGCATGACAAATACGTAGACGCAGACAAGACACACAAGCTTAACACTGTGACAAGACTCACAAAACACAAGATAAGGCTAGACACTGAGGGAGTGAGAATATAATCACCAAGAGCAAGAAACTGACAGAAACTGAACGATCTAACAGGAACTCCAAAAGTACCAGAAAAACATAAACCACTCAGAGAATCTAATCTAATCTAACTAATCACACTCCAAAACCTAGAGACTGAAAACTAAGAGAAGCACAACAACCATAATCGATACAAAACCAAGTAATATTAACCATACTCAAAAAAACACATGGACCCTGGGTCACGAGACCCAGGACCATGACAACTGGGTGCATTGTACAGACACAGATATCCTGTAGGTGCTAACATATGAATAAAATAATAGTAGAGTTTTATTTGACATAGAAACCTGAGCACAGCCTGCTTCGATGTTCTTTTAGAAAATTATTCACACAGTAAGCCGTATCATTGAACAGATAATTGTATGAAACTGCTTCAAAAGACTAGAAATACGGGGATGAAATTAGCAAAGAGGTAGCAAAAAGAAGAAGAAAAATAACTCCAAATATATCTCATAATTTAGT
Source organism: Etia nguti (assembly GCA_015106755.1). Lineage (NCBI taxonomy): Eukaryota > Metazoa > Chordata > Actinopteri > Cichliformes > Cichlidae > Etia > Etia nguti. The sequence continues at coordinate 65,153 of VUQG01044281.1, forward strand.
TTCCTGAAAGTAGCCACCCTTTGCTTTGTTGATAGCGCTGCAAACCCTTGGCCTTCTCTCAATCAGATTCATGAAGTAGTCACCTGAAATGGTTTTCACTTCACAGGTGTGCCTTGTCATTGTTCATTCGTGGAATTTCTTGCCTTCTTAATGGGACCATCAGTTGTGTTGTGCAGAAGTCAGGTTGGTACACAGCTGACACCCCATTTTGACAACTGTTAGAATTCATATTATGGCAAGAACCAAAGAGAAACAACAGTCCATCATTACTTTAAGAACTGAAGGTCAGTCAGTCCGGAAAATTGGTGAAACTTTGAATCTGTCGCCAAGTGCAGTCACAAAACCATCAAGCGCTACGACGAAACTGGCTCAAATGACGACCGCCTCAGGAAAGGAAGACCAAGAGTCACCTCTGCTGCCGAGGATAAATTCATCCAAGTCACCAGCCTCACAAAGTTAACATTAAACCAGTGAAAATTTGTGCTTTGGTCTGATGAGTCCAAATTTGAGATCTTTGGTTCCACCTACCTTGTCTTTGTGCAACGCAGAAAGACACGGTATAAAGACACGGCAGAAAGACACGGATGGTCTCTACATGTACGGTTCTACCATGAAGCCTGGAGGAGGAGGTGTGATGGTGTGGGGGTGCTTTGCTGGTGACACTGTTGGGGATTTATTCAAAACTGAAGGCACACTGAACCAGCATGGCTACCACAGCAGTGACATGCCATCCCATCCAGTTTGCGTTTAGTTGGACAACCATTTATTTTTCAACAGGACAATGACCCCAAACGCAGCTCCAAGCTGGGTAAAGGCTTTTTGACCAAGAAGGAGAGTGATGGAGTGCTGCTCCAGATGGCCTGGCCTCCACAGTCACCTGACCTAAACCCAGTCGAGATTGTTTGGAATGAGATGGACCACAGAGTGAAGGCAAAAGGGCCAAAAAGTACTCAGCATCTCTGGGAACTCCTTCAAGACTGCTAGAAAACCATTTCAGGTGACAACCTCATGACGCTCATTGAGAGAATTCCAAGAGTGTGCAAAGCAGTAATCAAAGCAAAGAGTGGCTATTTTGAAGAATCTAAAATACAAGTTATTGTGTATAGGACTATGTATAGGAGTCCCCTTCATTTGGTGAACAGTAGCTAAAAGACAGATTGTAACCAATGAATTTGCAATAACCAGAGTACCAATTAAACAAAAAATTACCAAAGTCCTATATCCTAAAATAAAGAGAAATATGAGTTTTACCAAATTAAAACTCTAAAAGTCAGTCGAAACAATCTCAAGGCAGTAAAAACAATAACAAAAACAGAACTGCACAGAACACAATTGGTAGTCAAACAATATATTGTGCGCATGGCTGGCAAAGCCTTAACACAAATACTATAAAAACCATTCCAGCAGTTTGCTAAAGATATATCTTCATTAGCTTCATTAGGGTCTTTTATTAACTGTAAATCAACTGTTACTGCTGGGTCTGGCTCCCCCTCCATGTCTTACCCTGGTTCCAAAGAACAACCCCACGGTTTCCCAGTCCCATGTTTCCTTGATGTTCATTTAGCTGCTTCCCCTTTGCTCTGCTTTGCCTGTGATCCCCTGTGTTGGCCTCTTGTCTCCATTCTTTAAAAGTGCCACACAAGGGAGATGTAATTTATTGCATTGATTAGAGGAGATGTAGGTTGGAAGTAAGTCACTACATTTCAAAATAAAAGCATGCAAGGTATAAAGCAACCAAAAATCCATACTAAACACATTACAGAATTAGTATGAAGTACACATTTGAATGTTAAAGGCCTGTACTAGGACACAGCTGTTATTTTCAGCTAAATGCTAACATCAGAATGCTAAATTGCTCACAAAGGCAATGGTCTTGTGCTGATGAACATGACTTAGTGCTGTTTTATTACAAAGAACGAGGAAGACTATAATCAACCACGACTGCTGCTCAGTCATTTTGCCCCATTATCTGTCTGTCTTTTGAATTTGAATTGAGATGACCAAAGGTAAAATTTGCTTTTTTTTTCCTAAGAAAAATTACCTGATGGCATAGTGAAGTGGGTAGGAAACCATTAAATAGATCAGACTGACAGGACAGTGTGATGTTTGACAGCCCTTTACCTTTTTAAAAAAATGTAATTTGACTGCACCATACTTGCTGACAAACACTTTAAAAATGGTGTAGCGGTTTCAGACAGCAATGACTCACATCTTTTGGTCACACATAGACTATTAGGATTTGAGTTCAATGCTATGCAGTGCAGGCATTGCAAATTATAAACAACAGCAGATGCATCGGATCTGTTTAATTTTGAAACAGTTTGTCATTGTCCACAAAACAAAGAGTAACTTACAGCAACATGAAGTCTCCAGGAAAACAAAAATTACAGTTGAGGATCAACAAGGATGGGATGTATATGCCAAGCTACTGTGTTGATGAAAAGAGGATGAAAATACAAAAGTAGACAAACAAGCTGAATATGAGAGCCTGGTATTTCAAACACGCGGGGTTCCTGCCAGTTCTGGTGCAAATGCAGGTCTGGCCTCCCCCCTCTTTTCTTTTGGTGTCTGATCCTGGCTTAGACACTCAGTCTGTGCTGCAATTTGTCTCCAGCAAGTAGAAAAATTTAACACATGCACTCACAAATCTCTGTACAAGCTTGAAATCTGGCTGTCTTTCATTCTGCTTGTTTGTTTTCTTATCATCGCTCTTTTTTTTGTTTTATTTTGTTTTGGATGCAATTTTCTGTCTTTTTTGTCTCCGTTCATTATCTCCGCTTCCTTATTTCTTTTTCTCTTCAACTCTTTTCTCTCTTCAAGTCCTTGTGTGCTTCAGAGACTGTACTCCCTGCCTTGCTTCATTTCAGGCTTCAGGCTGTTTTAATGCACCAATTAGTCTGTTGTCTTGACTCATACAAAGTGAAAAGAGAAGAGGGGGTGGGGGAGCAGATTCTTCGGGACAAAAATTCCTCACGTTTTATTGAGAGATTGAATGGTAACGAGCAAATACAATGCAGCTAATGGGCTATTGGTGTGTGATTTATGAAGAATCAGTGCCCTTAATTTGTGGGACTGAATACTGACATTGACCTATGCACACATACACAAACAGGACCTTTGACCTCAGTCTTGGCTAGGTGGAATTGATTTGATTGGCCTTTGGCTCCCAGCAGCCTCCCACCTGCCAGGGTCAACGGATCATTGACTTCTGGCACAACATGGAGGCTCAGAGAATTTGGGCTCTTACAGAAATCTCTTGTGGGCTGCTATCTAAGAGAATCCTCGCCGAGTTAAGTGCGTTCAAAGCCGTGACCTGCCCCTCCGACATCCCAGCAGAAACCTTATGCTGTCATGAATATGGCCATGAATATTCAATGGTTGCTTTCTTTTCTTCCTGATGGAGTCAAGAGGAAAGTGCTCAACCGGCTGTTCTTTACCGCAGACTTAAAGAGGTGCCATATGCTTTAAAATGTCAGTCCTCCACGTAGGAAGCTTTTTACAAAGTGCGCTGTTTAACTTCTGCTCTTTTAAAGTTTTTGTAAAATCAGTGGAGATTATGAAAGATTTTATTGTGCATTCCAGAGCTGGAAGACTTGTTCAGAAGTTCAGAAAAGACCCAAGTTAGATTCATGAAGCCTAGAAATATTTTGCTTGTTTTAATCATAAAAATATCAGAGTTAAAACAAGCACTATAAAAAAAAACAACAACCCTTTTGCGATGTTGGAAATCACATCAAAATATACCTGTAATAACCCTGTGAGGTCTAAGCCACATCCATAATGAGAAGTACCTCTACTCAGAGCTCATATGATGGGAATATTATAAACCCCCTGAATAGCTGTTATCTGTTGTTTTCTGTCTCATAAATATTGCCAGTAGGCGATTTCCTCCATTTACCAGAATGGTAAGTTTTACCTCACTTAAATGGTGATCATTCTGCCTTGCTTGACGAAAACAGTGGGTGGGTGTTTCCAGTTTCAAACACCAACATAAGCCTGCAGAAGGACATAGGAGTTGTGTTAAAGGCATAATCATAAGACTTTTAAACATAAGCTGAACTCAGTGCTCATACTTTTTGCCTCCTTTTCTTTTGAAAAAAAATGGCAGACATAATATTCATTAAGGTGAGGCTTAAACACCAAACTCCCTGAGTTAGAGTTAAGAAAAAGATCACAGTTTGTTATTAAAAGCAGTCACTAGGTTACCACAAAAGATAACACCAGATACTGTACATGCACTTCTTCACCCAACCTCTAGAGGTCCTACATAATTTGGCTTGCATTTTGTTTATCGCCAGTTATAATAGATTGTCACTGCTGAGACTTAATATAACTGATAACAGTTGATAACAATTCACACCCTCGCCGACTGCATACCAATAGAGAAGTATAGTGAATATAGTGGAGTTACATTTTGACTGAATGGTTTGAGTAGAAGATGGTTAAATTTACATTAAGTTTGCTTCACTTATGTGATTTTTTGGGGGGGTTATTTTTTTTAACTAATTCGTCACTCGAATTGAATTTATCTTCAGGCATTTTGGTGATAATCTTAAGACTGTAGAGAAAGGCGGACTGTTCATGACTCATATGGCAAGACTCTATCTGGAGCACTCATGGATTTAATTTGTACCCATGAGAAAATTGTGAAATGTCACAAAATCTCATGTCAGCTAATCAAAATCATGTGTGTGTGTGTGCCACATAAGCACAACTCTGCCCATGAGTGATTCTTGTGTAAATCTACCTTAAATGTTGGTTTAAAATTTCTATCACTGATATCATCTGTTGTATCATTTAAGTATGTTTTTATGCTTTCTCTCATAGTCATCCAGCATTCTTTCATTACATGGTGCAGTGCTTTGTGAGCTCTAACTTCATTAGTTTACCATTCATTAATGAGATAAGCTACATGTTGAAGGAGGTCATTACATTAAACTCACTTTTCTTTCTCAGAGATCACATATTAATTATAAAAGTGTATATAAATCATAGATTTATATAACTTGTCGAGCTGCTTTACAACTCTAGTGTTTTTCTGCCTAAAACTTAATCTTAACTGAAGCAATTAGCATGAAATTGGTATCAGAAAAGAAAATCTTGCTGATGCATTCATCACATATTCATTATAATGTTATGACATATATAATTTATATATAAATTATTTCCAAATGATTTCTTGATGCTTTTCATGTTCTTTATTGAGCATAAGATGTGTCACAGCCATTATGCAATCATTCAAATAACAGCTCCCAGTTTTTATGATAGCAGTAATGATTCGTATCTTGGTCAGTCACACCTTGGATTTCTATTTTTTTATAATAGCGAAAAGAAAATAGCCATAAATCACTTTTCCCTGCTTTTTCACAGCATTAAAAAAAAAAACATTTGCGTCGAATGGTGAGTTCATACCAGTTTCATAAATTATATTAGTCCACTTCATCTTCACACTGAGTTTCCTCTGCAAACATGCAATTATGCATTATAATTACAGTCTAAATTTGGGTGATAGTCTTCCAACTCTGGACCTCAATAACCACAGGTAAGTTCATAGTTTTAGGAAAATGTTGGTTCTGTGCATGGATGACATTAATAAACCTGAATCAGTAAACATATATGAATAGATAAGGAGGAAGAAAGAATACAAAAACAGTAGTATCGACTTAATTAAGATCTCATGTGCATCCACTGTGTCCTACGTAATTCATCTGAACTGCAGTATTTCATAGTATTTCATAGATCAAACCAGTCAGTTTAGATTTTATACCACTGTCCTGTACATTTGAAATTACAAGTGAGATGAGACTATTTAATTTTAAAGAGAAATAAAATACAACAAGCCACCTGTTCAGGATGTGAGAATGTGTGGTTTTTGTGTGCAGACATGTCTGTCTCTATATTGCAATAATTTTCTCTTATCACAGAGAACTCTGACACCGGACAAGCTTGTAGTCTGTCAATCCCAAACTCCTGCAGGCCAGGTTAGACATTAGCCAACTGAGGTGCCAAAAAAAATGTGATGAAAGGAGGGAAAATAAACTCAACTGAAGTGCTCAGAGACCTGTCAGACTCCCAGTGTGTGTTGATATATTGGCCTAACCTTCACGGGCAGATTTCACACTCTCTGTCTCACTGCTGTTCCATAATTATGGTGCTTGGACCAGTCTTTGGACTGAATTTGTTCTGAGAAGTAATACAGTTAATCCCAGATTGATTTACATGCATCTGTTGTTTTCAGTTGCCAGCCTTGCCCTGATTAACAAATTCTCACATCCAATCAATGGGACCTTAAATCGCCTGGTAAAAACCAGAACTTCTCCAGTAGCCTCTAGTCTGGCTGCTTTTTGCTGCCTACCATCTGCCATTCCAAAAAAGGTCAAATTAACTATCCATTATGTAACATTGTACCGCAACAGACTGAATGCAGTTTGTAACCTATCAAAGAGTTTTTACATTTTAGGCATGGCTTACATACATCAAGCACAAAACTGTGCATATATTAAACACAGTGAAATAGCAGTATATTACATTTCATTGCTTATCTTTAGGCTATTTCATGTGGCTATTTATACTGAGATCAGTGTCAGTATCAGTTTTTAAATCTTCCTCTTCTGTCACACCATCCCTCATGCACATCTTCCTCACTACCTCTGTGAATCTTCTCTGTGGTCTTCCTCTTTTCTTCCTTTTTCAATATATCCATTATGCCTCCTCTGCACATATCCAAACCACCTCAGCCTTGCCTCTCCAAATTTGTCTCCGGACCACTAAACCTGAGCTTTCCTTCTATTCATTACTAACATTGTCCATTCTGGTAACTCACAATGAAAATGATAACTTCTTCAGCTCTCTCATCTCCAGGTCTTCTTCCTGTCTTTTTCTTAGTACCATTGTCTCCAAACCATACTGTATATCAAAGCAGGCCGTATCGTAAACATTCCCTTTCACTCTTGCTGATATCTTTCTGTCACAAATCACCCCTGACACTTGTCTCCAGCCATTGCACCCTGCCGGCACTCTCTTCTTCACCTCTCTTGTGCACTGTCCATTAGAGATGGGCATATCGATCCAAATATCGATAGTATTGAAACCAGCGCTGGTAATGGTCTTGGATTAATACTAGCTTGATAGGATTGATACATTGTTTCCGTTCTCTAAGTATGTAGCCCACTGAATTGTGTTAAACAAATGTTTGTTTCAGGAAATGAAAAAATATACATCAAACATGCACCTATAGCCTATAGCACATTAAGCCAAAAATTGTTTTTTACTGCCTTAACTTATTATTGTGGAAAGTAAAAATTACAGTTATTTTATAGTCATCAATGTGTTCATAATTTGCAAATTAATAATGATTCATAAATCACGACACACTAATCTCCACTACATTAACTGCCTTTGCAAGTTCAAAGCATCAGTATTGGTATCAGCAGTTCTGGCCCTTTATTTATTCTGTATTGGATGGATAATAAAATTTGCAGTATCACTCACCACTACTGTCCATTGCTTTGGATAGCTGACCCCAGGTATTTAAACTTGTCCACCTTCACTGCCTCTACTTGTCTCCCTCTCATTTACACACACGTATTCTATCTTGTTTCTTCTGACTTTCATTCCTCTTCTCTCCAGAGCATACCTCCATCTCTCCAGGCTCTCTTCCACCTACTCCTTACTTTCACTACAGTTCAGTGTTGTTAATTCACAATTAACGTCCCCAAAGACTCCTGCCTGACTTCATCTGTCAACCTGTCCATCACAATTGCTAATAAATAAATAAATACTCTGACCCCCAAAACCATTTAATTTGGGATCATTTTCAGTCTCATTCATTCCTGTTAAACAACTGTTAAAAAAATACTGAATTATTTCAAATTGCCTGTTATTGGATCAGAAAAATACATATTGAAATGCCGTAGGCTGTAAGTTTTCTTACAGTATTGCACTGAACTATATGTAGTAACATTACCAAGAACCTCTGACTGTTATCTCAAAAGAGTCCACAGGATAAATATATGAATTTATGCATTTAATGATAAAATGAAGTGGTCATGTTTCCCTCAGGTTTACAATGCAGTGCAGCTTTTAGAGAAACATAGAGATCTATAATCTCATTCATCTTGGCTAACAGCTATTTCTTTCATCTGCTTGAAAACAGGAAGCAGAAGTTCAAAAGACAGTGAATGTGAATCAATAACACATACATGATTTTTCACATTAACGCATGGAGGCACATGCAAACAAACACACATATACACTAACACTACTAAGTAGCATGTTAAGTGATTTGTACTGAGTCATTATTTCAGGAAGAATTTTACTCCTGGGGAGGACAAAGCGTGGAAAATTTATTGCTGTGCTTTTAATTAACAAAAAGCTGATAAGGTGTTCTAGGTTAGCTGATGGTGTGTTTGTTTTGTGTGTGTGTGTTCGGTGTTTCATGACACCGGTTTTTATGCGGGCTTTTCAATAAAAGGCTTGATATTCAGCTAGACACTGAAATGTCACCAAATAAACAACAGGCATTTATCCTGCAGAATCTAACCTCACATCTATTCCACTGAAAAGGTTTAAATACCAATATTTTTCAATATATTTACACCCATCAGGGATGAATGCATCCGCATTTCTGACAGTTATTTTGAAGTTTAATTATTAAGATGATGCTCTGGATATACAGTCTGTGAGTAGCAGTGGCGCTGATTTATCTGCATCATAAAAAAAGATGCTGCCATGACACAAGACCTCTTAAATTTAAATCTCTCCTACAAAAATACAGCTCAAAACCTGTAAATCCAACTTGTCATGTGGTCATCAGTTTTTTAATTCCAACACATCTAGTTTCTAGTCCAGTATAAAAGCCCCAGCAGCTGTTAAACTGAATGCAGAGGCCAAGTACTCCTGTTAATAGAGTGCAGGTCAACATTACCTATATTAAAATTATATGAGGTCATATTTTTTTGGCTTATTTATATGTCTGACTTGTAAGTTCTGTGCTGATAATTTTGTTGAGAAATTGAGAAAACCTGCAAAACCATGTGCTCAAACCCAAGATACCACCAGTTCATTAGAAGCTAAACCAGAGTAAATGTCTATATGAAACACTTAAAACACTAGTGGTCTGGTTGGTTGTTAACAGGTGAATTTATTAATGTAGTGATGATCTGCATTAAAACACAAAGAAACCTCATTGTAATAATTTATTAAACAAAAATAATGCTAAAGTTTGTTGCAACCATTTTTTATCTTATCTTTATTTTAAGCATCACTTTTTAATCAGAGTATAGCATCAAATCAGTAAATTTCTGGGACATTGATCTGGTCAGTTAAGTAGCAGAGGGGGTTGTTAATCATTTTCAATTGCTTTGTTGCTAATGAAATAACAACAGGTGAGGGGTGACAATGAGAAAACACCCTAAACAGGAATGGTTTCACAGTGGCCTTTTCCCCCTGTATCTTTCTGACTGTCTTTTCACTTGTTTTGCATTTGGCAAGGGTCACTACTGATAGCATGGGGTGATACCTGGACCTACAGAGGTTGCACCGGTAGTCCAACTCCTCCAGGGTATACATCAGGCCTGAAACACCCTGGAGTAGTGTGGGCCCTAGTGGGGCCTGTGCTCACTGACCGGCACCATGAAGCCCGACTGGCTTTTTGCTATAGAATACCAGAATTGGCAGGTCCACCACTGATGCCCTGTGCTTTTTACAGATGAGAGCGGTCTCATCCTGAGCACATGTGACAGATACGAAAACATCTGGAGAAGCTGTGGAGAATGTTATACTGCCTGTAATATCATGGGTAAGTAAATCCCAGAAAGTTGAATTTGTTCATCTGGACATGGCCTAAAATCTCAGGATGTACCACAATTCCCTGATCACATTAACCCTGGTGGACAAACACATCAAGTTCACCAGGGAGGATATGAAAAGGGACAAAAGTAATAGTGATATGAGGGACATTTAAAAGTCGATGTGTACCATAAGCCAACGCACACAGATCAGTATTTAAGGTTTGACTCTCATCATCCACTGGAGTACAAACTGGGTGTCATCAGGATACTACAAAAAAGAGCGAACACCATCCCCACAGATACAGTAGCCAGGGAAGCAGAAGAACATCATATCAATAAGGCCCTGAGTAAATGTGGTTATCCCAGCTGGACATTTGTCAAGGCTGGGAAGGCACCTAAAGAAAGCTCCAGGCAATTCAGGAGACAAGGACAACTGCTGCCTAAGCAAAAACCCTTAGTGATCCCTTATGTGTCAGGAGCATCTAAACAGCTGACATTTTCTTTAAAGACTGTGTCTCTGTGGCTTTCGAATCCCAAAACAAGCTGCGCTGAAAATTGATCTATCCCAAGGATCTGGTCCACCGGTACAAACAGAGTAATATAGTACGCTGTTAAGTGCCAGGAGGATTGTTATGATTTATCCATGTACTCATGGCCACTGATCAATGTTCATGACAATTTTCATATTAATGATCATGAAACTGACCTCGCGGCCCATTGTTAGTTAGTGGTGCTACTTTTGGTCATTAAGCAAATGTACTGTTTTTAAGGTTGGGGAAACCTACAGTCAGCTGAGACTGAAGGAGTAACTTCGGTGACTGAAGAAATGTTTCCGCTCGCCCAGATAAACGGAAGCAACTATCTGGGATTGCCTATGACTGGTTTTGGTGGTGGTTCAGTGATGATCTTAGCAGACATATCCATGGAAGGACCTCTTAAGGCTAGCCAACAGCACCTTGACTGCCATTAGTTATCAGGATGAAAAAGCAGACACTATGCTGGTGGGTCCTGATTTCCTCCTGGTGCATGACAATGGTTGTCGTCATGTACTGAGAATATGAAGGAACTGATATTACTTAATGGCTCAGCGTTGACCTGAGCTAAATCCAGTAGAAGACCACAGACTGTACAGGACCTCAGTGAAACTCCGGTCTGGATCTGGAAGAATTTCAGGACACCATCTGTGGTCTCATTAGGAGCATGCCCCGATGTTGTCAGGAATGCACACAAGCGCTCTACAAACTCCAGTACCATTTTGACCTGCTGCTATGAAATTTCAGCAAAATGGACTAGGTTGCCGCATCATTTTTTCACTTTGATTTTTGAGGTATCGTTGAATTCAGCCCTCTGCAGGTTGATAATATTCATTTCCATCAAGTGATGTTGCAGCATTTCATTCCTAACACATTATCCAGTCAATATCAGGACAGATATGCAGCATGATGTGTTTTTCTTTTCCCCACCGAGATCTGATGTGTTTTCAAAGTGTTCTTTTCATTTTTTTAGCAGTATGTATCAAGTCCACACTCATATAACAGATCTCAGAATGTATAAAATGAAGGCAACACACAACATCTCCCTTTCTTTGTGTGATTGCAAAGAAAGGGAGCACCTCAACTTCCAACAAGGGGTGCAATGTTACACTTTAGAAATGTAATCATTAAGTAAACCTGCATCTAATGCTACACATCCAGTCTTCAGCCAGCGCTGGTGATGCATTTTTCTCTTCGTTGCTAATGAACACGGAATGAGTCATGCACACCCCCTCGGTGTACATCTGTTTGAGTGTGTGTGTTCTCATAAACCAGCTTCTGAGGAAATAATTTTAGACATTAGGAGTGAATATATGTGCATGTGTGGTTTTGATGTAATTTTCAGATGGCTCTTCTCAGCTGCAAGATCCAAACTTGTTATGTCCTCGTTAATGCAACCACATACTGCGACAGAAACACAGGAGATCAGGGAGTCAGTGATTCCAGAATCTGATTATCCCCCGTATTCCTCTGAGAAAATACATGTTTATCTTATTATTATAAAGCTGTGCAAAGAAGAGAAAAAAATACAAAAATGAGCCTCTAGTGAAGCCAAAATTGTTTTGCACCAACCTTCCTTTATAGTTGCACAAATTTTAGTTTTGTGTTCAGTCTCTGTTTTTTAATCTTGTTTAAAAACAGGATTATGATCTGCACCGCTCGTGTCTAATAAAGGGCCTGTGTTCTGTGGGATGATCACAGTCAATTCAATTTGGGATCAAAAGGTATCCACAGTGAGTATGAAATGCTAATGGCACTAGGAGAGGAAAACAGCTTGTGATATTGGACAAGACTCACACTTTAACATTTTTTGAAAACACATACAAACACGGAAGTGAAAGGTTGCTTCTAAAATCTTTTTGCACCTCTCATTGAGGGAAGAAACACATCAGGATACAAAATGTAATAAACGTCTTCATGTTACAGTATAGGAAATGTAATATTTAGTTCAGCTGAATCAGTTTATGTATTTTGGGTGTGACAGTGTTACAGACACACAGTGCTTCAGGGGAAAACTCTTTTAGCACGCAGAGTCTACTCCTACTCAGAAAAATCACATTTATACATGCTCTCTGATAAAAGATGAGTAAAGGAGATCTATCATGTTTCACTTGTGATGAATGGACAAATGCATTCAAAATCTATTTTACATTTTAGTTATGTGAGTAGACTGGACCTTGATTTATATGCTAAAAACATCCTGGCTGGGCCTTTACATAGCTTTTATGTGTTTGACATTGAAACTCAAGAACAGCTGTAGGCATGTGGACCCAGCTGCCTCCTCTGGTTAGTGTTAATGAGTTATGTACTGTTACAGTGAACAGTAACTGCTTGACCTCGCATTTTCCACTTTTATGAGAAGTCAGCTCTCAGCAGGTGCACAGTTAGCAATGTTTCTTCCAGTTTCCCTGAAATAGGTGTTAAATTTATAGCGTGCTTTATGTTTTGTTGGTTTCCAGGATTACATTTACTGTGCCAGATGATATGAATGTGTAATTTCTCTTTGTATACATTTCTTACAAAGCAGAACAATGCATATTTTAAGAAATCTGACAGTGGTATATCAATTTTATGATAAGAGCTAAATGTCTACAATAAATTAAATTCAAAGTGCACACCGCCCACTTCTTTCTGCCAATGCAACTCCGGAAGAACTTGCTCATCACAGAACTTTTTACATTTAAAATGCAAGGGCTGGTAAACAATAGGCATGACAAAGTAGATGAGTTCTCTGTGTACAGAGCATCACTGAGAAAATATACTGCAAGTGATAATCAAGAATATATTGCTTTTGTGGTCCCATAGAGCTGCTGTTGATGTCTCACACTCTCGATGTTCAGAGAAATTTTAATGGACAATCAAGGAACACAGGCAACGGAGGAAGTATGAGGTAACTTCTTTATTAAATGGAGTTTTGATTAAAATCTAGTTTTATCATTTGACCACACATTGATACAATGTGTTAGTCTAAACAATTTAAAGCAATTTTTCTTAATCTCACGTCCATAGCCAGTTTGGCATCACTAGTTGACCTGACATGGGCACAGAGAGAACAGGCAACCTCGAACAGGAAAACCCCAGTCAGGGCTCAAACTGAGAACCTTCTCACTGTGAGGTGATGGTGTTAATCACTATGGGCTCAATGTGACTCACACAGATAATTTGACAAAAAACTAGAAATAATACAGAAACATCCACACCAAGACTGGAGCAGGTTCCTGGGCAAAAATGAGCCAATGAAAAATAAATCAGCAGCATTTTAACTATTTATTGTGCCATGAAAACTCTGATTTTTTGAGTACATTTGGTCTTCGAAAGAAAATGAAAAAGCGTGACCTCCTGATTTATACTGACCCGAACCCTCAAAGCCAAGTACAGGAGGAGGAATAGTGGAAATAATGGACAGTGGATGATGAACATGGAGCTGCCAGGCAAAAGGAAAAGAGAAAGACCTCAGAGAAGTTTGATGGATGTAGGAAGGAGGGCATGCAGAGGAGGATGCTAGGGATAGGGTGAAATGGAGGCAGATGACCCCTGCTGTGGTGACCCCTAAAGGGAGTAGCTGAAAGCGGGAGTGGAATCCTCTTAGCACAAGCTGAGGAGGATGAGGAATGGCAGAGATTTGTTTAAGTTTTATTTTAATTCTAAGATATTTTGTTGATGTGGTACTTAGTTCTGATAAAATAAGTGATTTTAGTGTGCATGGCGGTCACAACAGTGCATTAAATTCATTATTAGACCCAACTGGCTTCTCTCAAAATGTAAATAAGTAAATTCACCATTTCAATAATGCTCTCAATCTCGTTCTCCCATATGACATATAAACCTTTTAATAGTAGTAGACCCCAATTCTATCCATTCTGAACATTTCTTAGTAATATTTAAATATTTATTTCAATAAATATTTTAATTGAAAATAGCTGACTAAACAGCATTACAGCAGAAATGCCCCTTAAAGAAGATAACACATAAGCCAAAAAGGAAGTCCACAGATTCACATATATTTCAGCTAGTCTGGAAAGATAATTTACTAATTTATTTTTAAAAAATCCATAAATCTAAGACTATTTAACATTTATTTTGACTGCTTTTCTCTTATTGATCTGAGTTTACCTCAATAATGACTTCATCCAGACCATCCATGTGTTTATTAGACCCCATCCATATAAGACTGTTCAATGAAATCTTACCATTAAGTAATGCTTCAATATTAAATCTCTGTACATATTACAAACATGTACAGATGAGTTAAAACAGAGGTGGCAACTGCAACTGCAAGTGTACACAGCTTTTGTGGTGGCTGTAATTAAATACAATAAAACTCCATGACTGCATCCTTTCATATGCATGGTACTATCAAAAACAACTAATTCCTGCATTTATTAGTTCTAGAGTTGACCAATTGAATGTTTTGTTATTAAATCTATTCAAGCTATTTTGATCCAAAACACAACAACAGGAGTACTAAATAAGACTAGAAATAGTTTTCCCACAGTAGCTTCTCTTCATTGGCTTCCTGTTAGATCCACACTGGAATTTATGGCATTGCCTTCAGCTACCAGGCTCCACTCCTGTAGAACCTGCTCCCAGTTTGGAAATGCAATTTACAAATAGCTGTAAAAACTTTCTATAATGAAATATAGTTAGAGTGGCTCAGCTGACCCTGAACTAGCCCTTAATTATACTGCTTTAGGCTCAGGATGCTGGGGAAGTTCTCATGATGCAACAAGCACATGTCACTTGTCTTTTTCAGTCCACATGACTTGATATGCCAATATTGCATTTCATTAAATTTTGTTTTCTCCCTTCTCTGTAGTCTCTCTAAGCACCTCTTTTCTGTCTTCTCATTCCCTTCACTCCCCAACTGGCCATCGCAGATGGGTGCCAGAGCATAGTCTTGTTTCTTTGCATTGTGCTGGAGTTTAATCTTTCATACATAATGCCGTTACTTTGCAGTACAAAGTTTCTCGAGACAAATGTTGTGGACTGGTGTTCTACAAAATAAAACTGAAATGAATAAGGGCATAAGTAAATACTTGCTCAGGATTTTCCTTTAGAAAAAAATTAGGCACATCAAACGCTCAGGAGCCAATGTTGTCTGAGGATTTGTCTCAGGAGGCAGGTAAACATATGCATAGGACTGAAGGAGCCTGTGCGAATTCTGATGCTTACATCTGGACCAGGTTTGGATAGGTCCCAGATCTCTGACTGGGTGACAGCCTTGTCTCTGAGCCAAACTTGGCCAGCTGAGATGGGGGTTGTGGTGGTGGTGGCCGGGGGTGGGGATTAGGGGAGTGTCAGGCATTGACAAGGGCAAACAGGACAGCCAAGCATCAGAAAGAGCCTCTCTCTGCTTCTCTGCCTAATTCTCTCACCCGCTTTGTCTCTTTCTATCTCAAACAAGAACAAAGACACATAATTCAAGCTTTCAGAAATAAAATTGAGTGTTTTTTTTTATTTTAATGGTTTGCTCTGATTGTGTCTTGTTTTTTCCTATTTTCAGATATTTCTGTCCATCAACCATTAAATTCCCAATTCTAACTTTAGCTGCTGTAAGTGCTGTGATTTTTACTCTGATTAAAAGTGAATATCACATTTAAACTTTTTAATTCTTGCAAATCATTATCAGCATGCTTGGAGTGGGAATCCAAATTTAAAAAAGAAAGCCAAACATTCCAGCACAATAGTCCTGACTTACAGACTGCAACACTGTGGTGAAATCAATGAAAAGAAACAATGCTGTCATCAGTTTTCAGCTTTCTTTCTTTTTGTCTATGTGCATTCGAGAACATGTGTGTGCAGTGTCAAATGTGTGTTATCCATGAGTGTTTTAGTTATCTTTGTTGGAGTCTAATCTGCTTTCTTTGTGAGAAACACAAAGGCAAGGGTTTCCCATAAACCCCAATAAATATGATTAAAAGTGGTATAGAGGCACCATGCAGCAGCTGCAAACCTCCCAAAAAGCTGTAATTACTTTTCCCTTCATCTTTCCCTCTCACACCCTCTCCTAGAGTCTGATTACTTACCTAGGAGAAAATCTAATTGACACAGCAAATTGGAAAACACACTCTGAGAACTTCAGCACCAAGCCATTCGATCCTGACTAGATAATTGGGAGAAATATAACTTTGCACTTTGCTAGGTCTTTGTGGGAAGGTTTAGAAGGGGATGTGATATCTGTCTTTTCAGACTGCTGATTAAAATCAAATAGAGTCAGTAATTAAAGATTGGACCACCAGTGGGAAGGCTAAAGACCGAGAAAGAAAGAGGATGAAGAGCTATTTGTGAAGGCTTTCTTTACTTTGTTAAGGTGCACACAAGACTCACGTTAGAGTTCTTTTTGTTGGCTCTGTTTGCCTATGTGTTCATTTTGTTCTTATTTGTTTCTTCCTTATCCCGACTCTGGTACTGGTGGCAATGAGAGGTGGGAGCTTTTCTCTCAGGTGATAGATAAGCTCTGTCAATTTCACTTCAAGGTTTTGTAGGGAATGGAAGTTTTGGGTCAGTGGTGGTGTGTTTGCTTTTTAGACCACAGTTTGTGTTTGTTGCTTAACTTTGGCTGAACTTTTGTTGAAGTACTTTAATTCATAAAAGTTCATTTGGACTCACTGTACAAGGTGAAACAGTCTATCACTGTTTGCTATTTGCTATGTTGTATATATGCTAAAAGACTGTCAAGACCATTCTTATTACTTTCACTTCATCCAATAAGAGATACTACAGAGCAGTCTTCTTAAAAGGCCAGTGTGTGTGATTTCATGCTATCTGACTATCTGAATACCTCTCCCTTTCCATGCGAGTAGGAGACTTTACAAGGGTCACCTCTTCAAAATAAAACCACAAAAGGCCTAAACCTGCTAATGCTAGTTAGCTTGGTTAGCAAGCTACATCTTTAAATTTTTGAAAACACAATGTACAGATATATAAGCTAATGAGTACCAATCAGTATAACAGTAGAATTTCACTTATCAAAAAGGTACAGATCATTTGCACTACATACGAAGCCACTGATAATGGTCCTAGAAGCATCAAGAGCACAAGCTCAGTAAAGTGCTCAGTATAAGTGTTCACCGGCCACTATATTGTCTTTCCTTTGTTCAATTTTTGCTGAACCCATGTGAACTGCAGCCTTAGTTTCCTGTTCTCAGCTGACAGGAGAAGCACCTGGTGTGGTCTTCTGCTGCTGGCCATTCTCCTCTGACCTCAAAGTATTTTTTTCCTAGAGAAATGCTGCTCACTCACTTTCTTTTTGGACCATTGTCTGTAAACCCTAGAGATGGTTGTGTGGAAAAATCCAAATAGACCAGCAGTTTCTGAAATACTCAGACCAACGCATGTGGAAATAACTGACTTTGAATTTGGTATAATTGTTGGTATAACCCTTCTTCCCCATTCTGATGCTCACTTTGAACTTCAGCAGGCTGTCTTTATTACCTCTATATGACTAAATGCATGGAGCTCCTGTCATGTGGTTGGCTGATTAGATATTTGTTTTAATGAACAGTTTAAGACACATACCTAAAACATTTGGCCAGTGAAGGTATTATAGATACTTTTATACAGTTATATATAAAAATAGTTTTCAAATATTCAACTTTTTTTTTTTTTTTTTAAAAGAAGGAATTTTTACAGTAGTGAAAAGATACTTTTTTCCTGCGTTTTGCTTTTTCTTTAACATATGCAACTGTTTGCAGACCATCCGTATTTTAATTAATTAGCTAAAGTCATGTAATGGGAATTAGGTAAATTAAGGTAAAAGAACTTGAGAAAATTAATGTGAATGTAAAATTTCTTCAGAAGGACAGTCAGCCAGACAAATGTGAATTCCTTCTATATATTTTTGAGATAGAGTTAACTGAAGAGGCTCTCCAGTTAAACCTACAGCTGTTGAAAATGTTCCACACCAAAGTTAATACAAAGAGAATTTGGGATGCACATCGAAATAGCAGCAATATTAATCATAAATCTACATGGATAGAAACTGAATTAAGTACTAAGCATTGTTAGAGAAAGAAATGCTTTTCTTATTATAAATGCTCTATTTATCATGTTTTAAAGCCCATAACTCCACTGAACATATATTAATGACACACAGCATAATTTACATCATGTCTCTTTTCTTTGATTACAGAGTTTTATGGGAGTTTTATTTCTCTAACAATACATCCCTGATAGCTTGGCAAAATGCTAGTTTTGTCGGTATAATAATATGTGTATATATTATATGTATATAATATAGTGTTTTTTTTTAAGTCAAAATTGCTCTGACAAGCAGAATTCATTCTTTTAAGTTCAAAATTGCATTTTAACTTTTAACTTGATTTTTTAATATTGTACATATAAAAAGACCCTTTTGAAATAAACTTAGTTTTAAAATGAAGGCATGCATAGCATGAAGTCTCATGCAACTGTGGACAATGTCTGAATCTATTTTAAAACTAACATACACACTCAAACAGAGTTAAAGACTGATGCTACAGACCAAGGTCTGCAGGGTTTCAACAAACCGATTGCATGAGACAGTTCTTCAGAATCAACACACATGAGTGAGAGTTGTTTGTCAGTTAAATTGTCTGGTGACAAGAAACTTGCAGAAATTCCCTTTGTTGCTGATGTTGTAGGCATGTCAGACTTGTACAACTCTGACCAAAGGCTAAAGAATGCTAAGGAGAATTCCTATTAGAAACTGTACAGCTCAAATTTTAGAAAGACACTTACTTTGATTTTGTATGGAGCTACAACTCACTCAGTTGTTTTTCACTTTCCCTTAGTAGAAAACGAAATTCCAATCAGCAAATGGGCATGAAAAGTAAATCGATGCTTCTACAATATTGATATTTTCGTGCCCAATGGCTGCATCACATCCACCTGGAGTGTTTGACCTTTGGTTGCTCTCTCTGTCTGCTTGACTGCACAGTGAAGCATGAGGGAATTAGCTTAGTTAGTGCACAGGTCCTTTGCCACACTTCTTCTCTTCCTAACGTGTAAGATTTGTGGCAGGCAGGCTCCCTAGGGTGCCTTCCCCACTACAGTGACCCCACTGACAGCAAGAGGGGAGGGAGAGTGTAGATGAAACACTGAAGAATATGAAAATGGATTTGTGTGAGGCAAAGAGGGACAGAGGACAGAGAGGCAGGGTGCTTGTATGTGAGAAAAAGAAAGATAACAGAAAGAGGGAGAGGATGACAAAGCTGGGCAAGAGGGACACAAAGTGAAAATGAGACAGAGATGGAGTAAGCTGAGTGCAGAGTACAAAAAAGAAAAACCCCCATAAAGTGACAGAGAAAGAAAGGTGTGACAACTAGAGAGTAAATCTAGAGAGACAAAGGGCCAAAAAAGAAGGAACAGAGGAGCAAAGCTGAGTGCAGCTGTGACTGTTGCTGCATGGAACACCCCTACAGGCCATTACAGACCAGTCCTCCAAATGTCAACCCGGTCAGGACCACCCTGGGAAGCCAGCAAGACCCCCCCTGGGAAGTCCAGGAAAGTAGATAACAACTGACATGGGAGAGCTGAGCGGCCACTTGCACACACAGAAGCACAGTGCTGCCTCTTCTTGTACTTTGTGATCCAGAAGCAAACATGTCCAGGCTAGTTGTGTTGTCAGGACTAGATTTTATCCCATTATCTACATGGGTCAAAGCCTGTTTTCACTCTCTCTGTTGCAGCTAAAGCGGGCTTGAGTTTTCTTCAAAACCTAATTCTCTGAGTCTTGGAGAAGACTTGGTTTCTGTCATACTTAGAGGAAGATATAAGGTGATAGTAAAATGGCCTCATTCTTTCACTCTCTTACTAATGCAGAGTTGAAGAAGAAATGAAAACTGTCCTGTTGAGGAAGCTGTCAGGGAGCAGAGAGAGAGAGAAGGAGATAGTCTAGAGATGGAAATCCACAGGCAGAGATAGAGAAGCAGAAAACAAAAGAGATAGACAGAGTGGGAACAAAACATCTTCTCTCAGCTCTGAGACAAAGGAAGAAATTAGAGCCAAGAGAAGATGAGAAAAAAAGAGGAGAGCGGGAAAGAGCAGTCTGATTAATTGAGACAGAGTCAACTGACCGCAAGTCATTAAGCTGCCACTGGGCTGAGCGCCAGTCACTATTCATTCTCCTCACTACTAGTCTCTGTTCCTCCGCTCTGAGCCCTGGATCATCCCTGCGTCACCTCCCTGCTTCTTTCACACACTCTGTAACTCATGGACATAATTCCTTACAGACAGGAAACTATTCTCAAAAAGAGCTTTTGTCTTCATTAGGCATCCACTAGGAAAGATCATTTAAGATGGCTGTTCTTGTGTATGGGATGATAAATGATTATTGTTTCACTGCGCCAAGACCAAAAATAATGCTTTATCCTTGTATTAAGACATACAGACCATGGATGACATAAAGCGCTTGTTAATTTTTGATATATGTATAAGGCAGGTAGTCTTTGGAATCCCATTTCATGCCACCATTGTGTCTCTGACTCTGTGTTTTGTAATTGTGTAAACATTATTTATACATGAAAAAGGCAATGAAGGTGGTTGCTAAGCAGTTGTCTATTGGGAAAAAAAGTAGCAATACCACATTAGGAAAGCAGCTACATACTTAAAATAAAAGAACGTGTTATTGTTTAACAATGCAGATTTTAAAGGTCATATCCTGTAAAATCATACTTTTGTAGATGGGCTGTCCAGTGAGGACCACTCACCTCTAAAATCCAGGTGTTCATGAGCTCAGAAAAATACTTGAATTAACCTCCTAGGACCTGGCATCCACATATGTGGACATCACATTTTGGGTTGTCTGGACCAAAATACAAAATTTTCCTTTACAAGGACCTGATATCCACTTACGAGGACGTTATAATGCCACTGTTCTATTGAAATTTAAAGCGAATGTCCTCGTATGTGGATCTCATTTTTCTCAGAAACAAAAATCAGGTAAAAAAAAAAAAATTCATGTAATTCTTTGTTTTTACATTCATCAGGTCCCAATCAGCCCAACTAACACAGAGAAATTAAAAATGCACGCCATGAAAGAATTCGGGTCTTAGGAGGTTAAGATAAAGTAAATTAAAATATATGAATAAAATATTTAAACACACACACACAGACACACACACACACACACACACACAGCTTAATTTAAAAGGCTTGGGAACTGTGAGAACTGTGTCGGGTTATTCGACAATATCTACAGGGGGATTTAAAATATCAATCAAATGATAACTTATACATACTAATCTGAAAATGCTGGTGCAACCTGCACCAGCTGAACTTGCCTGTTTACCCAAACCTGACAATGTAGTCAGCTGATGGTACTCTCTCCAAAATCTGAATTTTCTCCAGGAAGGCTTTAATTGTTTCATTGTTAACATGCTAAAAGAGTTATTCTTCACACTATACTCTAACACCTCTACATCATGCAACAGAAAATGTAACTGCTGAGATGATGAATCACAGAATAATTTACTTTATTACTTGGAGTTGCCACCTCTGTTTAAACTCATCTGTACATGTACAGATAGTTGTTGAACCTGCATAGGATGGAACACTGTTTGAGATGTAAGGTCAAGACTTACTTTCACTTTGGTGTGTTATAATTGATATCTGTTTTTAGAGTTCACTGGGCAAGCACTACTGGCCATGCTTGCCCTGAAATAATATAATCTTTGTCATTCTATTCATATCAAAGGCTGCCTTTAATGGCCCATTGTACCCATTTCCAAATCACTTTCAGGCTCAAAGTAAAATTGGTGAGGCTTGCTCATGCTCACTCAGTTTAGTCCATTTAGATAGCTTTCAGTCAAAGACTAAACAGTGCTGGTGAGAGCATGGTGAGGAGATATTAGCTTAAGTTTTAGAATTAGTTTGATTAAAGCTCAGTGCACTCTGTGCTAGGTAATTTATGTCTTCAGCTACTTTTACTTCAAATCAAATGCTTACAAAGCCTTAGCATTTTATTTAACGTTTTTGATTTAATCAACTGACAACTGACAGTATTGCTACGAGGCAGTATTGCTACAAGGCTACAAGGATCAAACTGTTAAGAAGAGGGTAAGGGCTTTCTCACAACCTTCTTTTTCCTGGTTGAATCCAAGCTGACAACTAGGCATGTTCTCACATAATTATGATTTATTAACACAAGGTAAGCAGGAAAATTAAGAAACTCCAAGAAAATAAGAGAAAAAAGTCTCAGATGATGAAAATCCACTACATAACAGATTGTACAACAGATTAACTGGACAATAGTGCATAGGCTTCAGAACCTGTCTCAGAATCTTACAGTTTTTAAGATTCCTTCAGCATTAAGTAATTGTATTAAGTACTCCAATGAAAATTTTCAGGATTTCTACTGCTACACAGCAAACAATGACAGTTGATAGATAATTTGGCAAACTTCATTTTCCAAACTGTAAACATATACGGTTTAGAATATCACCTATGTTGCTAACATGGTGTAAATCCATTTAATGCAGTAACCTAATCCTGTCCATCACAGAGGCTGTGGCATCACTACTTTGAAAGTCACATTACAGTCACATTAGGACCCCTCTTTGTTTGGGCTCCACCCTCCTAACTGTCAAAACTCTGTTGATTTGAATGAGTAGGATTTAGCATCGAGAGCAGAGTTAACCATGAGAGCATGAATCTGCTGCAGTACTCGCAAAGCAGATACTCTCATATGTGTGACAGGTTCTTTGTGGGCATAGCTGCTGAGTTCTTCATGCGTGGGTTGCTGAATTTACGCACAAAGGATTTAATTGCATGAGAGGCGAGGGATACCTGCACCTGTGAAATGAAATTATTTTCTCCTGATGTTTTTTCTCACACGTGACTTTTGACCTAAATATAATTCCATGGGAAGGCTCTCTGCGTTCAAATTCAGAAATTTTATTTTTGCTGCTTTTTAAAAAAATATTTCTGCAACTGTAAAGCATACACCTTTAGACTAACACATGCCAGTGTCAAACTTTATACAATCCAGCTCCACTCTCTGCCTTGTGTGATTTGTTCTATCATCATTTGCGTCACTTACTGTGACAGGACTGGTTGTAAAAAGAAATGGCAGCACTAACGTCATCATTTTGCTTCAGAATGTGGACTCTTCTCTTGTCTCACATGACTTTTAATGAACAGTCTACTACAGTAGTATATATAGATAGCTTTAATGATTGCCCCTCAAGGTGGAGGCATGTAGTGACAGGCTGAAATGTGAGAGTCTCATGAATGCAATGAAAGAAAGAGTAAGATAGAAGAAGATGGTTACATGTGTTAGACCTTGACAGAAGAATAGTTCTTGACATTTACAAGCGAAAGGAATTCACATAAGTGAATTCATTTCAGTTGAATTCGGTTTTATTTATATAGTGCCAAATCATGATAAAAGTTGTCTCAAGGCACTTTATTTTGTAAGGTAAATGATATGGAGACAATCCCAACAATCAGATGACCCCCTATGAGCAAACACTTGGCGAGAATGGTAGGGAAAAACTCCAGCACAACCAGGCTCACAGAGGGGCAGACATGTGCCCCGACCAGTTGGGGGTGAAATTGTAAACCTTTTGTACCAGTGAAGATACTGGATATGCTGGGACCAACACACTGTGTACTTGGGGCAACCACAGCAAAAAGTGTAATTGTTCACTTCATGCGTCTAGATCAGATAAGACTTTTATCTTGTAAACGGATAATTTGTTGGACAAAAGGCACATTTGTTGTATGTATACTATCACAACGTAAATCAACAGAAGTGTAGCCTTTCAGTTCTAATTCAAGGGGTTTCACAAAAAATGTCATTAATATTTATTATAGCCATTTTTTTTTTACACAGTCCCCCATTTTCAGTGGCTCAAAAGTAACTGGACAATTGAGTAATAAGCAGCTTCATAGGCATGTTGTCTTGTTATTTCATGACAAATTAAGCTAATGTTGAAGATGATTAAAAATGTATAAATAAAATAATAAGCTTTATAAATAAATAATAAAGCTAAAAGTCTGCATTTCTATCACAACTTGATTACCTGATTTGTGGTAAACTACAAAAGTTAAATTTTTGTTTTTTTGTTTTTTTTAAATTATGGACCAAAAGTTATAGACTAGACTAGACTAAACTAAGATGGTAAACATCATACAAACTTTAAAAAAGTGTTAAGTTAAGCTACGCCAAGCCTAAATTACTGCTCAGGATTTCAAGTTTAAATGGATTCATCTAGCATGACATTAGGATGAGGTGAAATGAGGTGAAATAAAATATTTGATGTGTGTACTAGTGTGTAACTGTTTGTACATTAAATTTGTGAGTGTGTCTGTGTATCTTGATACATTCTGTGTTCAGATGAAATTCAGTAATGTCAGTTTTTGGTGGCTTAATATCTTTGTGTGTACGTCAATCCTGGAGATGCATTTCAACCTGCCTGTCTGTGTGTCAGTTCTGGATGGAGGTGTCTCATTACGCTGTACAGACTTGTTCTTCTTTCTGCCATCCAGCACCTTAGGAATGGATTTAGTTACTGGCTAATGGTTCTCAACCACCCTCTCTATCCACTGGGGACAACATGACCCAGGTCTGCAGTGTTGTCTCTGCAAGTCACACAAACCCCTTGCAACCCAAAGATATCTCGATCCCACAATCTGAGGTGTGGACTGTATTTATTTATCAAAAATAAGATTTGCATTTTTTAGTTTTTAACGTGTAAGGGCAAGGAGTGTGGTTTTTTTGTTTTTTTCGTTTGTACTTGTATGATTTTACAGGTACATAGGCATGTATTTTTATATTGGCGGTATGGTCAGGGGGGGGAGTTATCCCGCCAATGACACCCTGGGGAATTTAACCCCTGGGAAATTTAAAGACCCAATATTTGAACTAATTAAATAAAAGACTCCACAAAGTTTGAAAATACACCTCGGCAAAAGAAATTGTTTAAGTGATAAAATATACTTTATTGAAAATAATAGTAATAAAATAAAAGGTTAAAAATTATAAAAACATGAACAAACCACGTAGCGCTGGCTAAATGGTGTCCTAAAACTCAATAAATAAATAAAAAAGAGGCCCCTAACAAAGAGGGATGAAAAGAAACACACTACAACTTCATACCCAAGTGCCTTAAAATAAAGGCCAGTGTGAAAGGGGGGAGGCCAAGCTGCTACTGGCCAAATCCAGCTACTAAAAGAATCAAACAAAGCAATTAGTATTCACTAATGCAGGATTTTACAATCATGGACACTCATTCCACAATCAAGTGCTCAGTCATTATATATTATTATACATTATTACATTATACATACATTATTACAATAAAAGAAAAGGTAAAATTAAATACAGGCCAAACAGTGCTAAAAATTCACAATAGGCTGCCACCTGAGCTTGGCTACACCTACATGTTCTGACTGTTCTCATTCTGTTTTAAACAGAAAAGGTTGGTTGGTGTTTTATTCCATATGCCACCCACTGTTTCACGATGTTTGGCTTGCTCACAGCAGCACTTAGGGAGACAAGGCAGGCATTTACTAATGCTTTTAGTAATATTTACAGTCTATTCATACACTGACACAGCTGAGTCTGATATGTATCATTTTAATAGCCATCAATAGCATAATAAAAAGACTAAAGACATTTATATCTAAAACATACCATCCCCCTTGTCAAAGTATGTCTATAACAATTCATTTCAGAGTTCAATGAAAAAAAATATTTCCAAAAGAAAAAAAAAGGCCTTACTGATATAATACTGATATAATAGTATCTCACAGTAATAATACTGATATAATATTACAAATACTTTACAAATGGTTTTAAAGAATTGTCTGTTTTGTGCATCTAACCCCTTTAACTCAAACACACTTCAAAAAACACTAAACAAAATGTTACTAAGCACACTGGGTCCAGGTCAGTTAGCCGTAAAAGAGACCATTTTACATGCATTTAAACATAACCACTCTTCCTTCAAATATCCTCTTTTAAATAACCTGCCATTTGGAAGGGCAAAATCTGTTGAAGAAAATATAATGCTTGCTTGTTTAAAACAGTATCACAGTTCACAAGCTTGATCAACCACATACTGTACTCTCCAAAAGTTGATTCTGTTCATCTGGATGTAGCGTTTTCAGTGGGAGAAACGTTTCGTCACTCATCCAAGTGACTTCTTCAGTCTCAGCTGACTGCAGGTTTCCCCAATCTTATAAACAGTACATTTGCATAATCACTGAAAACCAGCCCACTGAAGAAACAATGGGCTGGGAGGTCACCTTCATCATAATTATGCAAATTCTCATGACCATTGATCAACAACCACTGATCAAGGCCCACTGATCAAAGACCACTGATCAATGGCCATGAGTACCATTCACAGAGAGTTGGGGAATGGCTGCAATCACAGCATTGTAAGATGGTGAAAGATGTACCCTTAGGCCCCCTCCTTGATTCAGAGATGGTCTTTCCCTTTTCACGTAAATGGCCTCCTTGACTCCGCACTCAAACCAGCGTTCCTCCCTGTCCAGGATGTGTACATCCTCATCATTGAAAGAGTGTCCACTGGCCTGTAGGTGTAAATAGACTGCAGAG
>VUQG01044282.1:5525-36150 GCA_015106755.1 Etia nguti
CCCATTAAAAAAAACCAAAAAAAAAAAAAAAAAAAATCCATAGCAGATGAACACTACTTGAAAGTCATGTTCTTAATAAATAATAAAACAGTCCTGCCAGGACATGACACAGGGCCTGATGATCCATACATTGCTTAATGAAGCCTCATAACGAATGGTTGCAGTGGAAGGGCAGCTGTCAAGAAGTTATTCTTAAGGAAAGGAAACAGAGAAAAGGCTGAGGTATGCCAAATTACACAAGAACAGAGCCAAAAATCAGTGGCAGCAGGTCAAGGTTGTCAACATGCAATACATCTGAAAAGAGTGTGACTGGCAAAAGCCCAAACACACTTCCAGTTTACTAAATGCAAACCTGGAAAGAAAAACATCCAATAGAACATTTTCAGTCATGGATTGGCCTCCCCAGAGTCTGGACCTCAACATTATTGATGCAGTGTGGGATCATCTTAGAAGAGAATGGAAAAAAAGACTGGAGAACTTTTCCTGAAGACATTTTCAAGAAATGACAAGGAAACTTGCCTACAAGACAGATCTAGCTGTGTTAAAGAATAAAGATTTCCATACCAAACATTGACTTTCAGTCTCATTAGAATTGAAAAAAGTCTTTTTTTGCCTTATAGACTGTGTTTCCATGTATGTTTATATATACGCTGAACCTATTTCCCATTTTGTGCTGGTAAAATAGAAAGAAACGAGGGCTGGCTCAAGACCTTTCCAGGGTACTGTAAGTGCTGGAAGAATGGTAAAAGATGATCCAAATAACATGCGGCTGTTGTATGAACTATATGAACAATGTTAGTAGATTTTTTTCCAACTCTAATCGTGTGTTAGCCCTGCTGTGTTAACCCTGGTGATCTGTCCAGGGTGTAGCCTGCCTCTCGCCCTATGGTAGCTAGCTGAGAAAGGCTCCAGCCTCCCTCACGTGACCCTGAATTGAATAATAATACACTGCTTACATTGGAAACAGAGGTCATAATGAACAAAATGTGTGGCTTATTAGTACATATATAAATGATATTAGTAGATGTTTTTCTGTGAATGACACAAAAGTATGTGTAGGTTGATTATAAAGATCTGGAATATGTTGTTAAGTTTGTTATGACCCCTCACACCCCTTCCTACTATGCTAAACATGGGTGTCTCATCCAAGGTACAACTGCTGAGCCAACACAACAGCACAGCTTTTGTAAAATCACCAAAACACCTTCAAAAGCATTGGGTAGAAACTTTCTTATATAGTAGTCTTCACCCTGCTCATGAAGATTTCCACAAGATTTCTTCCTTGCATCCATCTGCAATTAGTCCAATAGTGTGGTTGGGCACTGCTATGGGGTGGCTGGAGGATAGACTCACAACTTTAATTTCAGTTTGTGTCATTTTTGTTTGATTGATGTCAAAATGGGAAACTGCATGTTTGTTGCAAAGATAGATAGACAGATAGATAGAATGCTACTTCTGCCCTCTGTTGGTGGTTTTGTGAATTGCTGATGAAAAGTCACATGGCACACACAAACGTTAATAAAATCTTTTTTTATTCACCTCCTCCTTCTCGTGTGCTATTGACAAAAGATGCACCCATTACACATCATCATCAGACACTGTTGGATATCATTTATCTTGCAGACTTGTCAGAAACATTGAGAAACGTTGACATCATTATTAGGCCAGACAGTTTTTTTTTCTGTATTGGAGGTGGATACAGCATAACGTTTAGTATAAATAATAGTAGTGCAATTATACTCCATCATAACTGAGGAGATATTTTGATAGTCTCAGCTAGTGTCTCGTTGATGCTAAACTTTGTATTGCATACAGAATTTAGGCAAGTGAAACGCAATAGGAAATGATAATTATAAAAAATTGTGCTTTGGAAAACCAAAGAAGTATAATTGACTTTTGTATAAATTTCTTGCAATAAAAATTAAGCAACAGGAGAAGCTGAGTAGGTTTTATCGAAAGAAGGTACTGTGCTCTCTGTGTTTCATCAAGTAGAAGTTATGTATCTCAAACCCGGCCCTTCAGAAATGAATCAGGGTGTCAGTGGAAGCAACCTTAACAGTAATCCTATATAAGCTGTGCACCATTCTTTAAAAAAAAAGAAGAAGAGGATATTACATATAAACACATGCTTTCTGAGGCGCTGATTATAGAACTGTGTACTGGTTAAAACCCGTCAGCTTTTGCTGTTATTGTGCAATCTGCTAATAATAATAGTATCTGCATATTTAATATACAGTATTTACATTTAAGCCTTTATAATGCATATGTAAGTGGTTACATAGGTCGCGCTGATTTAGTCTGAAGAGTGAACGGCTCATGTGACGCTGATCGACGCTGATCTGAAAAAGCCCTTCTGATGAAACAGGAATACAATATATCATGCACATATATTAGATTATTTATATGTATGATATGTTAGCTGAATTCTGTAGCTTTAAATGACACAAGCAGTTGCATTAATGCGATTATTGAAGTGCTTACTGAGACGCATTCATTTTTGTGAGCAATGCAAGACATGAAATAGATGCAAAAAAAGAGAACACTGGTGCTTGTACGCACATGAAATCTGACATGTTTTTTGATTAATGTCTATGCATATATATAATGTATATCCTGCTATGTGGGCAGAGAATAAGTAATAATGGTTATAAGACCTGGTACTAACGTAAATACATCACCAGAGGTCACCCTCATGTCAAATGATAATAAAATACTTTCCCAGGCTTGTTAGGAAGTAAACCTTTACAATCAGGTTCCTGTGCTCAGAGATCTTACATTTTCCTACAGAAGTGATGAAGTCTTCTCAGTGGTGTGGTGTAGTGAGCATCCACAGCTTCTTATTCACAGAGCAACTTAATGTTGATGCTATATTGACAGAGAGTAACAGTAAAATATTGAATATAAATAAATAAATAAATAAATAACCAAGTTCCTGACTGCGTAGCTTATGGTGATGCGCTTATTGTAATTTAGAGCTAAAATCACCAAGCACCACGTTCAGAAGACACACTGAGGTAATATTTAACTGTTAATCATCTACAGATGTTGTTGGAAATCATTAATCTTTCTCATTTCTAATATTTCCATTATTATTATTATTATTATTATTATTTGCTTCTTTAAAAAGTTGGTTCCAACAAAAAAGAAGGTTGATTTAGAAAGTTTTACTTTCAAACCATCTTAATGAACATTTTGAAGTTAGTCCTAAGACAGGAGCAGTTGTGGAATAACCCATGTTAAACATGGGTTATCTGTGATGGTCCAAAAATTATTTCTGGGAGGATAAAACTATTTTAGAAAATAAGATTTTACATTTTTTCTTTTGGGGTAGGAAAATCATGTAAATACAGTAAATGTTGTAAAGCGTAAATATTTTGGATATTTAGATGTGATAAGAGGCTTTTTTGGGTTTTGCCTCCAATCATCTGCAAACCACAGTTATTATAAGTAATCCTTCCTAAGCCAGTGGACCAGCGTTTATACATTCACAGCTGTGACAAAGATGCATATAGACTGTCTGTGCATGTCTGTGCTTGTTATACACGTGTTCAGCATCACTGTTGTGTACAGATATGCAATCAGTGACACCGAGAGTGAGCTTACGAATTATAAATAGTAGTAAGGACAGTTACAGTAAAAAGGGAAATAGAAAGAAGAACATAAAAACAGGAGGTGCAAGTAAGGGAAAGTAGAGTCCTCTAACCTAGGTGACAACATGATGCCTCTGACATTGCATTTGTGCTATAGAGAAAACATTTGGTTAAACATTTGGAATGAAAGCTCATCGAGAGCTGCAGAGATGGAAGACATACAAAGCTGATTTTCTGTCACCGTCTTCAAGTGACGTGTATCAGACACAAACCCCCTGGAACCCTGTTTTACACTGGTAGCTTTGCTATGCTACAGGACTGCAGGCTAACTTCTCTGAACTTCACAGGTGTGTGATGTAGCTACAGTGAGAGGCGAATCAGCCTGTGTGAACAAACGTAGGCTGGCTCACCTTTGTCAGGTGGGAGATGTGACTTCAAATGTAAAAGCGGGGAGCAAGGTACAGGTTTAAGGTCACGGTGAGAGAAAAATATGAGAGAAGGGGCAGATAGTGAGTTGTAACTGCACTGCTACACTGTTTTTCTGAAATACCAGTGCATGTGGAGCTGTAGAAATTGGCCCTGAGTTGTCGTGTGGTAGTGGGAGCAGGGAGCTTTTGCCGAGGGGGCAGCAGTAAGGTGGAGACTCCTTCTACTGTTGCAGTATTGATCGAATCATTCTCCTCCTTCTGCTTGTTTTCCTGTTTTTTGTGTCTTCTCTCCTTCCAGCTCACCAGCCTCCTGCTTCTTCTCTCTCACCATACTCTGCTTTTCCTCTTTTCTTTGGCCCAGGTGTGGCTGGAGAAGGTGGTGGCTATGTTTGGAGAGATGAGGACTGCTGCTGCCCCCTGGTGGTGCCCTGGTCCCTGTGCGCTACGACTTCTTGTCTGACCCCGGCTGACAGCACAAGCTGCTCCTGCAGAGTTCCAAGGGACAAATTTCAAGAGACAGTAACGATAGCAGATCAAGAAAAGTAAAACAGATTTAATCTCACCTACGTCTGAAGTAGTGCTCATTCTATCAACTCTTGAGTCTCAGAAAACTAGAATGGACACAGGAAGGATATACGATTAATAATGCATCCGAAAGTAGTAAATCAAGCACCACCCGAGGAGTTTCTTTTTCCTCTTACCTGTTGGCTGGAGTTAGCAGAAGGTGGCGTTATCACACTTTGGTCCAGTAAGGGATTCACCGGGGCAGAACAGGGGAGGTGCGTAGCACGCCAATAAATTTCCAGGTACTCTGCAAGGTGGTCGCATGCATCTTCCAGCTGATTCTCATCCAGGATAACATCAAACATCTCCTGTTGATTCAGAAAATGAAAAGAGAAAACTTATACAAAGTCCTTAAATGAAAACTTTTAAAACTTTTAAAATATCATTTCATTATTGTTAGATAACGTGACATACAGGTGGACACTGAGCGAGCTTGTCCCCCGCCATCATCTGGACATTGAGGTGTTTGCTTTGTGATTTCCCTCGAGATTTAATCAACCTCTGAAGAACCTGCGAGATGATTCAGACACACACACAAAAAAACAATGAACGAGCATGGTTTTAATTTCATTGCATACAATGAATTGATCAGTTTTAACCGCATTAGACACACCCTTTACAGATAGAAATTGTTTAAATGAAGCTTATGCATAAGTTCAGAAAAAAGATCTGTAATAACTCATCTGCCTGCTTTCCTGTTTTCATGTCTACTGCTTTTCCGGGCTGTCCATCTCAATACTGACATCATTACTCTAGTCCAATCATCTTTTCGCCCACCTTATTTGAGCCAATCAGCCTCCACTCTGTGTGGTTTAAATCTACGCTCTCTTTCATTCTCCCTTTCAGACTCTCATTTGTGCAACCCACTTCCTCCCCATCTCCCACTCAAAGTCACTCAGAGCTCTAAATCCTATCACTGCTGGGATTCTGTTCTGCCATTATGAGTCATCAAAGTCTCAATTCCTGTTCAATTCTTCCAAATGATTTCTCCTCATTGAGGTGCCTCTTTCGATCTCCTGCAAACAAATGTTAATCTGTACGGGTAGTGTACTATTTTAAAACCTTCCTAGTTGAACTTTCTAATTCTATTATCATTTATCCATCCATCTTCTTCCTCTCATCCAATTCAGGTTTACAGGGAGGCTGGAGCCTATCTTAGCTACCATTGGGCGAGAGACAGGGTACAGTTCACCAGCCTGTCACAGGGCCAACACAGAGAGATAACCATTCATACCTATGAGTCATTTAGAATAATTAATTAACCCAACTCCATTAACTGCATGGACTGCTGGAGGATGCTGGAGTACCTGGAGAGAACCATGTAACCATGTACATCATTTACCATGTAAATTTGTCTAAAAGAAGGCATTTTGTCCATGATCCTGCAGAAGCTGGGAACCAGCAAATATTTGACTGCCTGTATTTTAATAACTAAAGTAGTGCCACAGAGGGTTAATTAACCACTTGTTTGCTCAGAATCCAGAATGTGACCAGAAAGGCAGCTTTGAGGATTGTACTCTACTTTAGGTGATGAGACTTTGACGTAGACTATGATGGGAGCCAGAGAAGTTTTGAGGAGCTGTGCTGGGTGATTGATGGTGTCTGCATCCAGGACGACCAGCTGAAGAGACTTGGCCAGCTCGAAGATCCTCTCTATTTCACTCTGGACCTCAGCTGTGAATGACAGAGAGTTGCATAAGCCACTTTTAACAGAGCTGCATCACTTGTTTAAGTTTTTTTGTCATTGAAGACAGAAGAGGCATCTATCTTTAGCAGCTGCCCATCTTTATTGAGCAAAAAAAGATCAAAGACAAGTTCTTTTTTTTTTTTTTAATCTCTCACCCAGACTTGAGCGTGTGTTGGATCTCTCCATTATGGCTTTCTTGTTCAGCACTGAGCGCTTTGCCAATGACAGATCAGCGGTCACCCGGGTAATAGTGATCCTAAACAAGAAGCGTCTTATCACATCACATCCACAACTGTTCCGTTTCAAAAGAGGAGACGAACTCGTACTCTCTCTCGCACAACTAAAAATAAATCATCTTCATCATGTGTGCTTTCGAGCATGAAACGTGAAACGCAGAAACCCACAAACAGCTCGGCAGTTCAGACACAGCGTTACTGTACGCTGTACGCTGCTCTGCATCTGCAGAGAGCGACACAGACAGCCGTTACCCACCTGCCATCAAATCGGTGCTTTAGGAAGTCAAACAAAGCTTTCTGCATCATGTCTGTTACCTAGGAAACAGAAACGAGGAAGATAAGTGAGGGAAGTTGTAAGAGCGAAAGTGCTGTGAAATATGCATTCACTCATGCACACATGTCTAGCTTTTTAGTATTTCTTGCATGTTTCACTGATTTTAGTGACACCTGACTTTAAGTGTCCGCACTAAACGAGGATTAATACAACTGTCACACACTGTAATGAAGCTGTGAACAGCTGGAAGGACAGTGACGTGATTTTTTTAGCATTAAGACGAATCAGTTATAGCTTTGCAAAGAGACAGAAGAGTCAGCGCAGCTAAAAATTAGCAGCATTGCAGTCCTTCTGTTTTTTACTGTTAAATCACTTGGATGTCTGAGTTGCACAATGATGTATGTGCACCGCCAGGACGAAGTGAAGCAGTCTATTTTCAAACAGTCCTGAAAAATGAATGGCCTTTGGAGTAGAGGATGAAGCTTCCACACTGAAACAGAGAGATGGAGAAAGAAGGCGAAGGAGTGGAAAGGAGGAGAGACAGTGCTGAAGAACCCCGATGAGTCGCCGAAAATAATTTGTACACGAGAGACGGAGCACAGAGAAAGAGAATGTGAGGGAATGAGAGAAAGAGGCAGCCTGGCATTCACCACTGGAGCATCCCCAAAGCACATTACCAGAGCAATGCATAAATATTTCAAACACACACACACACACACACACACACACACACACACACACGCACACTTGTTTTTTTACATCTTAGTGAGGACATTGTATTGACATAATGCTTTCCCTAGCCCCTTACCCTAAACCTTACTATAACCTGATTGTAAGCCTAACCCTAAAACAATTTCTGACCCTCAAACGTGCCTTCAAATTCATGAGGATTGGCATTTGGTCCCCACAAGTATAGTGGCATGCCAATGTTTTGGTCCTTACAGAGATGTTTAAAAAGTAGACACACACACATACACAAATGCACACAGTGTTCTTTTTCCAAAGCAAGCTCATCCTTGTGCGTCAAATACTGCTGTTCTGTCAGATGTTGCTCGTGACTGACCATTACTCACTAGATGACCTTTGGCAGTAATACTTGAAGCAAAGAGATGATGGTCCCCTTAAAAAGCTACAATGTCCACATTAGGTGGTTAGAGGGTGGACAGTCTCATAGGTTGATTGGCTTATCAGCCAAGAGACTCTGGTCCACGTCCCATTTGGACCATTTGCCTTTACTTGCTGGTTAGTAGAGATCCAAATACTGAGCTCAGCCTGACTCCAAAAGCTTGATTCCATAAAGTGATGCCTGTACAAAAGACACAGTTTGGTTGATTTATTAAGCATTAGATTTTAGGGAGGCACTCTATATCACTTTAAAAACAATTTGCAAAATTGCCCATGAATAAGAGTGGACAATCTGATCATTTTCCATAGTGGTAAAAGCTCAGCTAAAATGGAATCGGGTCATATTTAAGCCAAAATGGATATGTTGATATGGATAAGTGTCATGCCAAAGTCCCACATAGGATGAAAGATTTTAAATTTTTCTTGAAAGCTATACAAGTGGAAATTTTGTCCCAATGGCTTTGGAGTCAGAAGGTCACCAAAATCACGAGGAATAATTCTCTGGGGACTGTAAATATTCAGAGCGTATTCAATGGCAGTCTGTTTTTTGTGGACAAAAGCATGACAGAGGGACCAAACGACTGTTGGTGACATCTGCAGGCCTGTCTGCAGGCAGAGCAGGAAAAAAACATGATGGACTGGCACAAACAGGAACACAGAAAATGGGGAAATGGCAGAAATGATGAAGGGAAAGGAGTAGGAGCAGGTAGCATTTCTTCAATTTCTCTGCCTGCCACTGTGTGGCAAAAAAAAGGGAAAAACCAATATTCTTTTTTTTAGTGCATGTCAGGTTGAGTCATTCTGTATTCTCCATGGTTTGATACCTACTGATCGGTAGTGGCAGGCAGAATTTGACAAGGGTTTAGCGGGCCAATTAGCTGCACGTTCACAAAATATAGCGAAAATGTCAGAGTGTTGTATTGATTATGCTAATAGACTTCCTGTTTTGCAGGTCTGAAAACTGCAGGTTAAACCACAACCGACACATGACTGACAGTAAAATGATTCAACCACATAGAAAGTGAAGTGTAAAGGCATGTGAATCTCAGTATTTATGAGGTTTTTTGGTCACTTTTTTAAAAATATTTTTCTCTATGTTTTGGAAAGTACAAAAGCTTAAACTATAGAACTGAGGATAAACAGTTTAACATTTATTGAAATTCCATGTTGCAATGTTTCTAATATTTCTGGCCCGTAAAGCTTAAATCAAAGCCATATCTCTGTGAAATTTCCACTATTAGAAAATAATCACAAACCACAATCCAGTTTTATAATGGCATAGTGTTAACTGACTCTACAA
The DNA here is from genome assembly GCA_015106755.1 of Etia nguti. Classification (NCBI taxonomy): domain Eukaryota; kingdom Metazoa; phylum Chordata; class Actinopteri; order Cichliformes; family Cichlidae; genus Etia; species Etia nguti. The sequence continues at coordinate 14,730 of VUQG01044282.1, forward strand.
CTTGTTCTCATCCAAAAGCATCAGATACTGCATTTTGTCTGAAATCACTGGCCATATGTGCTATGCACAAGGTGCATTGTTTGTGCACTGATGCACCAGATATGTCGATATTGGGCTGTAAGGGCAAAAACTCATGTCTGAAATAGTGGCACACTGAAGGAGGAGTGCTGGTGGTGTTTTCAATGACAAGCCAGATTTATCGGCCAGGAGACCACCGTTAGTAATCCTTTTAGGAACCAGTGTTGCACAGTCTGTATTATGGCATCATCAGCAAAGTACATTTTATATATATATCTCCTTGATAAAATAGTGATATCTGATTCCCTGGGAAAGGGCACAAGCTGGCCCTACAAGACTTTTTTGTCCATGTACTACCACCATAAAAGTCTGGCTGTAAAATTATAAATGTTTGTATTGTACAGATACCGCCAAGTGACTCTTTATATAATGAGAACTTGATAGATCCAATAAAATATGAAAAGAGTATAAGAGCAATAGTAGTAAATTATTTTTGTGCTTTGTCTTCTTACAGGAAATTGGCAAGAAGTTCACTGGCTTGCCCCTGAGTAAATTTTTAATGTCACATTCTCCACCAGCTTGGCAGGAGAAAAGCTACTGCTTCTGTACAGCGGGTCCAAAAATGCAAAAGCCAGAGGATGTCTGAGAAACTTCACTCACTGGGACTCACTTTGGAAACAATGTGGCATCATCTCTGAAGTTCTTCGTGCATCCTTGATGTCAACAATCCACATCACCAGAATTCTGTAAATCTTTCGTATGTACCCAAGCTTGTCTGGCTACAACGATGCTTGTAGGTGGTTGCTGGCAGTTGCTGTGAAATTGATTGTGAAAGCCCCACAGTTGAGACTGTGAGTGACCCAACTCTCCAAACTTGTGATCAAGACAGTTCTTCTCCACTTGGGGCAGCAATTCTTCCCTGACTATTCTCTGGAGATTAGTTACTGGTATGATCTCACAAGGCAATTTGGTCCTGAGTGATAGACCAGATAATCAGCAATTCAGATAATCCAATTGAAGAAGAGAACAAGAAACCACTTTACCCTGCACAGGATAGTGCGCCTGAGACCCCACCCTGGAGCCAGATATGAGGCTGGAGCTGAAAGGAAAATAGATGGTGGCTGGGCTGTCCAAAGAAGAAACATGGGCCATAGGTGTCCGGTGCTATATGTGAGTTAGGGGTTCTAGGTGGAAGACATGGTAGTCTGATCCCCAGCTGTTGAAACAAGTTTCATAAAGCAGTATATACATTTTTCCCTAGTGACCAGAAGTTGCAAGGTCTAAAATGGAAGCTGACAGTGCTCATGACCTCTACTCACTGCCTAGAATACAAGTCCTGAGTCCTGGCTAACTGTTGGTTCTCAATCATTACGCAGCCACCTGCCACTAGATAGTAGTGGCCCCTCTATCTCAAGTTGCGAACCAGCACCCTTCTGTAGTATTTTTTTTAATCTATTCTATAGTATTTTTGACCTAGACAATAAATAGTTGTATGTAAGCTGTGCCACAAACTGGCATTATAACCAGTCAACCAGAGAAAAGTGTAACCACATTGTGAACAGGCCTCTTGACATAACCAACAGGGGGCACTGTTGTTAGTAGTGCTAGCTAGACTTTAAAAGTTGAATTGACATTGTGTGGTTCCAGTTCAGTGAGAGTAAAAATATGTCATGGTTATTGAATGTGATTAAAATGAATTTAAAAGTTTAGAGCTAATCTTCAGAGTTCAGTCTCTATTAGTTTGCGGTCAATTTTGACTGTTTCTTACTTTTAGATTAGTCGACTAGTCTGAATTTCCTCACTCCTGTTTAATCTAGTAGCACATAAGTCCAAAGATAGAACAGATCTTTAATTTTCCTGTGAACAATAAAACATGTATCTGTGGAGTGTTAAGTGGGTAGCAGCTGCTTCTGAATTCAGTGTTGGGATTCTCTAAGCATAGCTTACAGACAGCAGGAGCCACTTTCTTCTCTAATGGTAGCAATAACTCTCACACATACACACACCGGGCTTAATGGCTTTTATAATGAATGGCCCAAGATAGTGGGCTAAATGGTGGTTGCCATGGTGATAGGGTCAATCGATCAGGAAATATCGATTGACCATCGATAAGTTCCAGACGGCAAGCTACTGGAATAGAGAATGAGTTGTGTGTGCGTGTGTGTGTGTCAGGTGGATGCCTGGGGCAGGGTGTATTGTGTGCATTAGCTGTGTGTTCACACTGTATGTGAACATGTGAAGAAGTTAAAGCCATTCAAGTGTGTGTCAAAAATTTCTCTACAGTAGTTTAGATATTGCCATAATGTGTCATGGCGCCTGAATATGGGTGATGTAAGCAACTACCCCAACTTTAGTTTGGAGCGTTAGTCACCTCACTCACCTCCTGATGGGAGGAATGAACCAGAACTATCTCAGAAGCCCCATTCAAACAGGATTAACATTACAGGGCGAGGGGAGGAGGATGAAATATTCACTGTTCTCCTCGGTAATTTAACTCATTGTTCCGGATGGCATTTTAACCATCTGGAAATTACAGGATGTGGTCTGTAATAGACGTTCAGGAGGACAAAGCAAAAAGCCTCCCCAGGGAGACTCAGGAGAGCTGAAGGGGAGGTGTGGAGGTCAAAATACACACTCCCTTTTGGAAGCATAACTCAGATTTTAACACACAGAAATGAAGCTCATATTAACATTGATATTTTAGAGGTACAACCCAATTACACAAAACTTACAGGGAAAAATCCACAAGTTTTCTGCAGCGTATAATATTAGAGTATGTTGTCTGCATACATAAAATAATTTCATGAACTTTTAATGAAGCCAGTTATTCACAATGTTAGAGAATTTGGGTCAAACAGAATGCCATTAACTTACCTAGCTGGCATCAAAATAGGTCATTTGACAGCCTTTTACAGAGCCTTGCTCTACCAACGGTTTTGTTTTTCAAACTGGGACTCAAATATGTTGATGTTAGCACATGTTTCTGTCTGTCAGTTTAGCACAAATCAGCTCTACCAGGAGGGGAAAAAAAGCTTAATTTATGAATACAACTATGTTACCTCAAAGCCAAATAATTATAGAACAACTAGTAAGTGCCTCTGAGACCTTGGTTAAACTATCTTGTGGACATTTACATGGACAGCTTGAGACCTAAAGGCCGACTAGTGATTCAGCTTGAAGAACCTGTAGTTGGTGCAATATAATGTAAATTCTCCACAAACAAGTCACAAAAAACAGGAAAGCAAATGAAAGGACGGCAAAGTCCATCACGCTCATCATTTGATGACAAAATTTACGTCACTTAGACCTGAGGAGACCAGCGTGGACATTTTTTGTGACAACTTGCATTCATTGGATTGGATTAAACTTACTGACAAGTTTGTGTATGTAAGAATATCCCCACTTGCTTTAGACAGACACACAAAAAACAATTCAAAAGTCTGACAGTCTGAAAGCTGTTGTTTCAATAGGTGAAGTTATGGGAATATTTTCCAGACTATATTTTGATGTTCCAAAATTTTTTTGTTATGACCATGAGTTGCCATTTCACATCTCATGTCTGAAGAGAATCTTGTTTTAAAGATGTGTATGATTAAGATAAAAGATAAATCCATATGGACCTGAATTTCCCCAATGAGGGACAATAAAGGATATTTTTATTTCTATTTCGTATCAGTTCGAAATAAATTATTTGGATGATAGTATTTGCCTTAAGAATCACTGAAGACTAAACACAGCAAAAGGCTGCCATAAAATGCAAGCAATACGTCAATGTCATGTACACAGGGCATGCAAATACTTGACCTTGTTTAATAGAAGCATGTTCAAATGGATTTATTTCAGTTCTTTTTTCAGTGGGCAGAAATACATAGGGACTTTACAGCTTAATATAGCACATAACAAATGCTCATGTGGGCCAACTGACTAGCTTAGAGCAATGTGTGACCTATGTCCAAATATAAACCAGCCGATGTTTAATTTATATTTTTATTTAAAGAGTCACAGAGATCCAAACAGCTTTTAGAACATTACTTGCTATACAAACAGCTTACGATTACATTCACTCTGAATTTGTGTACAGATATTACGTTTTATCATTTGTATATGCGAACAAATTTGCGGATAAATCGCTGAAGAGGAGGCTTTTTAGATTAATTGCAATAGTTTTAGAAAACAAATAATATCTCTCTTATTTTTTTTAGCAGCTATAGGTTGATAGTGGTCGCCTGAACAGTCCAAATAATATTAGTGCAAAGTTATTGACATGATGATATAGCTGCTGTGCAGTACATAAAAGACGACTTCAATGGAAAAGCACTTTTCATTTGTATTAATTTAGAAGGCAAAATAAAAGTTAATACCTTATAGACTCGCAATTAACTTCATCCTTCAGCAACAGTATTGCCAGTGTATGCCACATTAAGTTAAATATAAGTAATCAGTAATCATGGCACAGTCATGCTTAGCTTTAACGGCTAACTGCCCATTTAAGGTGCATCGCTTTTCCATCTACAGTTGTGGGATGGAGCCAAATATTGTGAGAGTAGGACAATTGAAGACTTGTAACTCATCTTTTCTGACTACTCTTTAGGTTTTCCCGCAGTTTAATAGTTTAAACAAAGAGGAGGGGAGATGTTTCAACATCTTCAATGAGATTAGCTCTTCTTTACAGGATTTGCTATTTTTTTCCCCACTTTCCTCAGTCTGGTAGTAATATCTTTTAGACTGTTAAATGAACAAAATCTTTTCATCAGACTTGGATATTATTAATTTGTCAGTCAAGAAAATACCAGACAGAGCTAGCTGACATCTACCATTAACCTTGAGGTAGAATGTTTCATCTTTAAACAGCATCCCTTCATCTACAGTATAAACCTCGTGGTTTTACTGATTTTCATGAATTCATCAAAAAAATAAGAAGAAAAATCAATGCTTTTCTACTGTAGCGCAGTGATTGTTTTCCCAATTTACATAAAATACTGTGAAAAAGACAGCCAAGCTTTTGAGCCCCAATTGCAGATGATAGAAGATAGATTTCTTAACTACTGTTGGATCTGTAAGAGCTTGAAAAAGCAGGCAAACTGCCTCATGACTGTCTTCATAAAGCTTTTATTTCATTCCCATGTGGGCGAGTGGGGGAATGTACAGTATTTCCAGCATCATCTCGGTAGCAAATTAAATGAAAAAGTCAACCTCTGCATCTCTTAGACTGTTAAATGTCAATCGTTAATGTTCCAGGAGTTATTTTTTAGCACTGTAATTAACTTTTTATTGTACTTACCCTGCCAGAGAAAACATCAGAAACCATTAGATGAACCTCTGGTATTTCCATGGTCACAGAAACATTATAAACCATTACAAACCTTCATAACCCTTTGGATCTGTTGCATAATGGTTTGCAGTGGGTTTTCCTGGTCTAATGCGTTCCATGTTTTGGTTTATAATGGTTCCCATTATGCGCTGTGTTGGTTAGTGTTGGTTTCTGACACTCTCAAAACATAAAACACCTTATTGTACCTTTAGTGGGGGAAAACCTTGTCACTTCCTACCAGGGTGCATCTCCATGATAAACACATGGTGCAGACCTGACCTGCTTTAGAGGAAGGTATGTTACATTAGAGATAAACAGGTACAAACTCAATTCCTGCTGCCCAATCAGTTCTATAGAAAACAGCATCACCATTCTCAGAAGATCCCTGTGACCTCTTTTTTTGCCTTTCCCTGAAGATCATCAAGGATTTTTTAAAAACTATTTTATTATTTTATACACTTTAATATACTAAAATTAGACACTTGTGGACCATGTATCAAATTTGTACATAGTCTCAGCCTGTCTTTGATTTCGGTTTCCATATTTAATCTTTAGACTTCTTGAAAGATTGGCCCTTAAACGCCACCGAGGCTGCAGCTGAAAGAATAAAAAGTTCATCTCGCCCGCCCATCTAAATATTAATTTAATAGAATAACAATTGTAATCCATCAGAATCTCTGGTGTATTAAGAGCACTAAGACTCAGACTCCACACTCAGCATTTTTGCCGACTTTCCTTCCTGGCTTCAAATAGCATACACTTTATTAATGTAGCAGGTCTTTTCCAGTCTTACTGAGCAAAGTGCTTAAAGCACACACACATTCACACAGCACTTTTTCTGTTACAGACATCCATACCACTGATTTGCCTGCAGCAGCTGTGCTGGTTGCAATCTGTATTATGTGTTTAAACTTTTCAGATTTTCTAATGTCACAGTTTTATCTTCCTTCATAAATTTCCAGAAAACTTCACTATGCTTCTGACTGGTTAATGCTGCCAGTGCCACCCATTTCATGAGCACATGCACTTGGGAAACCCTGGGTTGATAACCACCTTCATGTGACGCTTATCCTGCGCAGTGCTGTGATAAAGTATTTGCCCTCTTCCTGATTCCCTAATGTTTTGCATATTTTGTAGCAGTAACATCAAACAAATGTTTATATTAGCCAGAGTAAATTAAAAAAAAAATATGCATATCGATCAGATTTACATTCAGACTTTGAGTAGGCAATTTTTTTCATTTTTTTTAAGCCATTCAGAGGTGGATTTGCTGCTTTGTTTCATAGCATTGTGCTGCTGCATAACCCAAGTGTGACTGAGCTTCACGGTACGAATTGATGGCTAAACATCCTCTTTTAGGTTTTTTTGATCGAGAGCAAAATTCATTATTCTATCAATTACAGGAACTCATCCAGATCCTGTAGCAGCATATCAGCCACAGATCACAGATCACACTACCAGCACCATGTTTGACTGTTGGTATGGCGTCTTTTTATGAAATACTGTGTTAGTTTTACGCCAGATGTAATGGGACTAGTTCACCATTTGGCTCATCAATCCACAGAATATTTTCACAAAAGTTTTAGGGATCATCAACATGTTTTTTTTGGAAAATGGGAGATGAGCCTTTGTAATGATTTCGGTCAGCAGTGGTTTTCTCCATGGAATTCTCCTATTGATGCCATTTTTTCCCGGTCTCTTTCTTACTGTTGAATTATGAACTCTGATGTTAACCGCGTCAAGTGAGACCTGCAAATCTTTATTCTCGGGGGTTTTTTGGAGTAATTTTGGTGTGCCTGGGATGCTTTACTACTGCTCCAAGTTTATTCCATTTGTGGATAACAGCTCTCACCGTGGTTCACTGGAGTCACACATGTTTTGTAACTGTTTCCAGAACGATAGATGACTTTGTTTCTCATCTGTTCTTGAGTTTGTTTAGATCATGGCTAGATGCTATGTTGACACAAATAGAGAGGAAAAAAGAGAGACAACTGACATGCAACCTGGATGTTCCCACATGTCCAAACAGCTGTCGTCATGCTTGAGGCAATAATAAAGTGTAGATCCAACTGCAGAAACCACAGGAGATCAACTTGAAGATGCAAACAAAAAATAAAATAAAAGAAAGAACCAAACCAAACTGAGACCAAGACTAATTACACACAAAAGGAAGAATGATGAGGTACAGTTGATATCAAGACAATAACAAGAGCAGGAAAAGATAAAAAGGTAAAAAGCAGGAAAGTATAAACACAGTACGCCACATGAGGCACTAGCATGAACATAAAGCAAGTAACTGAAAGAGTGATAAGGAATTTACTCAAACAAATGGTAAGACACAGAGAGGGGAAACAGAAGGCATGGATAAATTATAACATTTATTTTTATTGTATAATTTTACAAAATTTTCAGGAAAACAGTTTCATTCTGTTTATTACTGAGTTACTCCTGAAATATTCACATAGAATATTTTTTATTCGTGGAGTGTTCTTTATATTGAGCTCAAAACCAGTATTGCACTTTCACTGACTGTGATTAGCAAGCCTGCAACAGTGCAGACTCCGTGCTGGAGGACTTTATGGTCCACTTCCACCAGATGCTGCGGAACAGTATTTAAAAACTGGTTGGAGACCGCTGCATGACCAGAATCATTGTGAATGTATACAATCAATTTGCAATGTCCTTGTCTTTGGTGATTAGGTCTGAGTCCAGATGCTGTCTGCAAACTGACTTTCATGCGTTAAGACAGCAATAAAACTAGGATAAAATGGACTGGGTTCAAGTTGGCACTAACATGCAATAATAACACAATTAAATATCATAAATCTTAAATGCAGTCCGATAAGTGCTGTTCTCCTGGCAGCTGCCAAACCCAGACGTGTCCATCAGATCACCAGATGAAGAAGTGTGATTTGTCACTCCAGACAAATCCACTCCACTGCTCTAGAGTCCACCGCTCTCCATTTCCCTGGGTGATGTAAGGCTTGGATGCAGCTGCCATGGAAACCCATTCCATGCAACTATCTACACACTGTTCTTGAGCTAATCTGAAGCCCACATGAAGTTTGGAGGTCTGTTGTGATTGATTCTGCAGAAAGTTGCCGACATCTGCGCACTATGCACCCCAGCATCATGTGATTTTACGTGGCCTACCACTTCATGGCTGAGTTGCTATCATTCCCATTTGATTCCAGTTTGTTGTAGTACCACTAACAGCTGGCTGTGGAATATTTAGGAGCATGGAAATTTCACGACTGGACTTGTTGCACTTGTTGTGGCATCCTATCATTGTACCATGCTGGAATTCACTGAGCTCCTGAGAGTGACTTGTTCTTTCACAAATGTATGCATGCCTAGGTGCTTGGTTTTATATCCTACTGAGAACCAGCATATTCATTTATGTCCTTTGCAATGGAGATTTGTTTTTGGCCTATATCTTTTGACTTATTTGAACTACGCTACTAAGTCCTAATGTACTAAATAGAGGACATCCCAGGCTTTCCGTTGATATCTCATGTGTTTGGCTGCCATCTTTTAGCTCCAAAGAAGAAGGAAATCACAAAAAAACATTAAATGGGAAGATTCCTTTTTCCTCGGTTCTCAGGAGCATATACCTGTGGCCATCAAAATGACTGGAACATCTAAATTCAATGATTTTGATGGGTGATGGGTGAATACTTTGGGACAATCACAATCAGTGATCATAATCAATGCAAATACAAATTTTTCCTGGTTTGTGTGACTAAATCTATCAACAAAATATAGAGAAACATCTTCTGAGTGTTTATGTTCAAAATATTTATGCACTGTGTTGAGCAGATTTTAAATGAAGTTGAACTAAGGATATGCTGTATAATATTAATCTGTACCACAAGATCAATGTAACCTTTATTTAACCAGATCCATCATTAAGAGCACATTTTCATTCCCATGGCAGCCTGACAAAAGGTAAAGCCTACTTGGAAAAAAAGCAGGTAGCTAAAAAGAAATATCAGAAGTTAAAAGAACAGCAGCATATTAGCTGGTGAAATTCTGCCCCTGGCGATGAAAATTTCAGTTAAATTTTGTAGAGACTAATTACAAAACATATCTTTAATGTAGCAAAATCTCCATGCAACCTTGCAAACAGAGTAAAAGAAGGTGTAGGCAGAGGGTTTAGGATTGGTTTGGTTTGAATGCTGGTAGAGAAACTGAGTTTCCTTAAAAGGTTCCTATTCTCAAGGGAAAGTTTCTGCAGCGTTCTACTGTTCAGTCTACAGAGGTCAGTACAGCAAAGCTTTAACTCCATAGAAGATATGGTGGAGTTGCTCTTTAATCTGAGAGAGTAGTGGGTGTTTTTGGTCTTGCCCTTGACTCCCTTGTCATTGCAGGGCTGTCAAACTGATCAGTCATGTAACTGGAATTAAGTCAGTCATGGCTTAAGTCCAGAGTCTCAGTCCTGCTCCTGCGTCACTTACTGAGAGGCCTGAGCATTGATCCGTGATCAGGTTCTGCTCATCAGCTGTTTTGTTGCTGGCAGGGCAGGCAGCAGCAGAGCAGCAGCTCATTTAATTAATGCGGATTTGACTGGTCACGCTGCTGCTGCTGCAGACTCACAGCTACCTGCTGCCCCCGCTGCAACCGAAAAAACCTTCAGCCGTGTCACAACACCGCATCAAAGAGATTTAAGAATTTCTTATGTAATTAACTTGGACCTCTCTCAGCGAGGCCATCACAGAGCTCGTCGTGTGGCTGGCAGCAGAGTTTTGTCATCTTCCCTGTGGTCTGAAAAGAAAAAATACCTTCGTCCTGTCATTTTTGACAGCTGCTTCAGTTTTCGGCAGTTGAACATTAATTGTCATCTGCCACCTTTTAATAGAGACACAGACAAGATGATGTTCAGTATGGCTGACTTTCTGCCCATCAAGCTGTCTGCTCTCATTTGGTACTGGCCTGTATAGTCATTTGCTCAGGCACCAGAGAGTTTTGACTCGCATTAATACAGCTTGATAGAAAAGTTAATAAAAAATTGAACAGGAGAATGGAAAAGAGAGAAACAGAGAAAGAACTTAATGATATCTAACAATCTGTTTAGGTTTTTTTTCACTTCTCATAAATCTGCTTAATAAACTCCTCTAAGTGTTTGGTTTGTCATCGTAAGTTCTCAGCAGCTGCTCATTTCCCTCTGTGCTGACTGCTCTTTCTTTCTATAGGTCACCATGTTTTTCTAATAGTCATAAATATTTATTAGCATCTGCTGATGCAAACATTCTGTAATTTTTCCTTGTGTATAAAGTATTACGTGTGTAGATGAATCTACAGTTTATTTCTGTGAATGTGTGTATGTGTCGGTGAGCCCACGCCATATTGCATGTTTGATTTTGCTATCTGCTGGCACCAGCTGTGAAACTATTGGGGATTTAAATATTTAACATCTCGAGATATCATTTTCACAAGCTTCCATCCACCACTTTTGTCTGTCTGTATACGTGACTGCTGTGCCTCAGTCTCATACATTCGAGTGTGCACACTTTAGCGCATTTTTGCAACAATCTGCAGGTTTTGTTTTTGTTTATGTGTTCACAAACATAGTGTGTCGATACGTGGGAGTAATTAACATATTTGTCTGCTGTTTTACTTGCAGAGATTCTATACTATTCTAAAACAGATTGTTCTATTCTAAAAAAAACCCCAATAATTTAATTGTCATGTACAATGACAATAAAGGCCTATTCTAGTCTGTACCAATCTCTGGCATAACCCACACTTTTCAGCACCTGTATGAAGGACATATGTGTGTTTTACATGTGATACTGCATGAGAAAGCGCTACTGTTGAAATCACATCATCATTTATCATCATGTGCTTTTTCTCCTGTTGATGTTTGAGTGTTAAACAATGAGCAGCAACCTTTGGGGTAAAAAAACAAACAAAAGCAGAGGTGCCAAAATTTGCAGATCCCTACATGGCCACTTGAGGCAGTTATATATTATTAAGGAAGAGGCTACTTTGAATGAAAGGTGGGTGAGATGGTGCACTGGTTTTGAATCACTGAACTGGACATACTGACAGTGTTCTTGGTGTTACTGCCGTTCTTGGGATTATGTGCACACCAGTGTGTGACACCAAAGGAGGTGCACTGTCTTCCTTAAATGAATTATTAAATGATTCTGTTTAGAAAGTCTAAATATTTGTAACACATCAATAAGAAAGATGCCTCTCCAGATGAACTTCATTGCAACTATCTCCTGGAGGTGGCAGTGCTTGTTTGACTCTGGAGCCTTAGCTCAGTGGACATTCATCCACTGCCTTGGATTGTGGTTAGAGGGACTACTGCTCTGTTCAGTCCAAGTATAAAATCTATGAGTAATTTTATTTTTTTGTCTAAATTTCTTTTTGTACTTGGCCAAACACAGACTGTCTCCTGATATCAAACACTGACATCTGGCCCTTGGAAAGGTGCCTACACTTACCCAAGGTTGAATAATCAAACAATCCATTTGTGTAAGTCCCTGCAGGGACAGAAGAGAGTTTTACTGTACTTTTACTTCTGAGAGTGAATATATTAGAACTCAAACAGCCGTCCTGGACCGGATGGGCTGCTTCTCTGAGGACTATTGCTGCTGATACCCGAGCATGAAACTGGGGGATGCCGATTACCCTTTTGCCAACAACTGAGGGACACAGCAGCATGGTGGCTGCAACTAGGGGAGATGGAGAACAACAGCTATTTTGGGACGTCGTCAAAGGAAAGTGTGTGGAGGGATTACCACCAGAGACTGGGTGAAATCACACCAGCTGGTGACTCTGAAGATGGATGACCACCTCGCCGTGCATGGGGGGAGGGGAGGGACAACTCTGTGGTGATCCAGTTAAGGCAACACAGCCGGTACCATCACCATGGAGGAGGTCCCTCCCTTCTTCTGAAGCTTGCCCTGCTCTTTCTACTCTGTCTCCTCTGGCGGTTGCTAGGGCCACACCCAGCCCTCCATGGGGCTCTCTGGCATCAGGACATGAGTGTCTCTGTAAAGTACAAACCACTAGGGTACAAATGAGCACTCCGTGCGAAAGGTACTGAGCCAGTCACAAGCTGTCGAATCCCTAAAGGTACAACACAGCTTTATTTTCTTTTGGCATTTGGCAGAAGTGCTGTAGAGAGTGATGACATCTGAACAAGTGGTCAGTTGGATACCTTGGTAAGGCCTGATGGTAATAAGTATGAACAGGAATGTGGCTCATCTGTCCACTGGTGTTCAGGTCATGAACATGACCACTAGGAAACACCTAGTGGTCTAAGATAAATGTTGTTAATAAAGTGTTAATATAAGATTTCATATAATTCATACAAACTTAACCAACAACAATTTTAAAAAAGTCAGTAAACTTGAGTTGTGAATGAATGGAAGTAAAGACAGAGAGAGAGGTGAATATTACTGAGAATACATCAGTCTGCCACCTGCACATGCATACATCTATAAACATATACATATTTATTGTCTTTTCTGGCCCTTCTGTTATTGCAGTAGGGATGTCTCGGTCTGTCTTTATTTCTCTCTCACTGAATATTTCTTTTCCTCCTTTCGATCTCTCTCCTCAACCATGAGATTACCTGAAGGGACAGCAAGCTATCAGTATAACACACACACACACACACACAGAAATGCTCACTTCAGTGAAAACACACACACGCACATTCACAAGGAAGAATGCACAAGAATGTCCTCCCGAATGAGTGCATGTACATGGGTGAAGATTGAAGGCACACACATGCAGAGGCAGGCAGTTGTAGCAGTCAGCAGGGACAGTTAGTTGAATAGCACTCATTTAGATGGAATGGCCATTTCACACTACCTGCGTGTGTGTGTGTGTGTGTGTGTGTTTGCACCGTGCAGGGCTTTGGGAATAAGACACTATTACCTGAGAGAGTCTATGAGAAACTCTGTAAATATTGACAGAGAGCGAGAGAGAGAGAGAGAAAGAGAGAGATGAGCCAGCGATATGAACCCTGAGGGGGTTGTGGATTGATAATTTGATGGTTTCACTGGGAGAGAAGATTGGATCGAGAGGAGAGAGAGAGGGGTGAAGATTGGAGGAGGAGGAGAGGAAGAGGTGGGATTTGAACCCTCACTGTTGCCATGGCAGCATTTGGCTGTTAGATGAGTGCAAATGTCCACAGCTCGAAAGAATTTGTGCAGACAACACTGGAGCGAGTTGCGTGTCGTTGCCGTCAGCGCCGCTGCACAAAAACAGAATCTCCGGGAGATAAAGACCTTCAACAGAGAAAATAATTAACTTTTCTTAATTTAAAATTAGCAATTGTTATGAGTCAGCTGCTAGGAGCGGTGCTACGGCAGGACTTTAGGGCTTTCGTGTTTATGTGTCCCATTGAAAAGAAGAATTAAATGTTCCCAGAGGAAAAGGCAGAAAATTAAGTTTCAGTCCCACAAGGGAATTTCATCAAACGAACATAAGATCACCGGTGTTAAAAAGAGACAGTAATTATCATCAAGCCTTAACAATCTGGAAATATCAATAGAATCTACTCACTAATTAAATGCTTATGTTACAATTAAAGTTTTGGCAAAGCTGTTCATAAAATAATTTAAATGATAATTCATTAAACACTGTTCACCTCAGTCACTGTATCAAACTTATCTGTGGCGAATTTATCAGTGACTTTTTAATACAGCCAACCCTTGATTTGGGTAGTTATTGTAGGCATGCTTTCTACTCACCTATGTTACAAATTATAAGAAAATCATACAGATTGGACTGAGAGCACAATGACTAGGCAGTGCAAAGGACTAGAAAACATGACACATTATTCTGCACCGATAGCAGTGGACGGACGACATACGTGAGAGGACTGCCAGTTAAACCTGAAGCATATTATTAATCTACACTAGACTTCACACCTACAAAATCAAGACTACAAAATAGGACAAGCATATCTCAGCCTCAGCTTCACTATGGCAGATAATGAATATAAACCACAATGTGATGTACTGTAGGTCTCCAGATATGACCTTCTGACAGCATGACGCCGAACAAGATAGCGCACCACTTGGAGGTTTCATCAAGTCACTTGTTCATTTTTTCTAGTAATGTCATACATTGAAGTTGTGTTTCTGCCACTATAATTAAAGTCAGCGTTTCAAAAGTTAAATCTTAAAGGATGTGCATAGTATATATTAAATACTAGTAGTGTGAGTATTTTAGGAGGTGGGAAGTGCTTGAGTCTGGAAAAGGGTGGACCTGCTGAGAGAGTTTGCATGGTCCTGGTTCTTATTTAACCCTTGTTTGTTGATGTATTTCCTGCATTTTCTTATCTTTGACTCTCTCTGTTTTGTGTGTTAGTTTGTATGTCCTGTTTTCTGCTTTTTTGTTTAGTGTGTTCGTGGTTTTCTTGATAGCCCTCAACAGTTTCCCCTGTGTTTGTTTCTTCTTTTTGCATTTGGATCCTATCTAAGGCATAATGCTGCTGGCACGAGTCACATTTCAAAAGCAACCTTCCCATGAGTGATGAAATATTTGTTTTTATAATGCATATGGGCAACTATAAATACCAATGTCAGTTTCATTTCACAGTTTTCATGTTTACATTTTTGTCTTAGAACAAAATCTCACCATCAACCTACGATAAGCGATATCTTCATTCATTTTATTACGGGCTTTCTTTCATAATTTGAAAAGCCATATATTTAGTATTTACGCTACACTCTAATGCACTTGAACTTGAGTGAATAAATAATGTTATAAGATGAAAGTCTGGCCTGATCTTATGTAAAGGTTCATCGTGAGCTTGATAAATGAAGTGCACAAGGTTCGTAAAATAGGGTGGTTCTCACTACCTTGTGATTAGATGGAGGTGGAGATGACTATTGATTTTACTGAGCACATGTGACATCAGTGTTTAGATCAGCCTTTCATTGATCCCATGTGGGATGAATAATTTCCAATAAATCTGACAGTGAAGCAGTTGTTCATCTTTCTCATTCATTTTTGATTTTAGATGTGCATGTGTAATCTATCTAAAGATGTTAGAAGGTTAGGCAATAAATAAGAAACTTGAGTTTTACAAGCCCATGAGACCGACTAAAGCTTTTAAAACATTTAACCCTGAGATGCTGTGTTTAACACTGATAATGACGTGCATGGTATATTTTATTGTTTCCTTAAAGAACCGTGAACTTTCACTCTCTTTGAGAAGTCAATACTTGATGAACCGCAAGTGAAACGCATCTGTTGTGTTCCTTTTTTCAGTTTAAATCTCATCAGCTGTTGTTTTAACAATTTACTCCTCAGTGCTTTTTCCCACCTACCAGTCATCAGCCTGGTCTGGATCTCGTTTCACATCGGCAGCTTCTCTACTAATGAGCTGCTGCTGTGATTGTCAGCCATAGGAGAGGCTGAAAGTTACAGGAAGTTTGAGCTGAGTGGTCGATTTCAGGCGAGTCGACACTGACACTGCAACAAAATCCGAGATGTTTACCCAAGAACTTCTTTTTTCTTCTTTTTAATGTCAGAAACTCTTACAGTTTTACGATGAGTCAGCTTTTCACTGACATACTAAAATCAACAAAATTGCCTGAATTTTAACGCTGAAGTTTTAACGGATGGTTATTTTCTGTGACAGAAAATGTTTTTTTTTTTTTCCTTTTTACAGTTAGTTGATGATTTAATGTTTGAATATCAGAAAACTCCGTTATTTCATATATTTCTTTGTCTGTTTGTGTGGTGCAGTTATAATCATTGAGTCAACTTAAACTGCTGTAACTTTTTTTACAGTTATGTCGTTGATCACCTAGGCAAAGGCAGCATCTTTAGCTTTGCCTTTTTTATGACAAAGATATTTCACCTATTTCATTTGATCTCTTCTGCTCAACTGAAATAAATCTGCAACAAATGACAAATTTATTTCAGTTGAATTGCTTTGTGTACAGTCATAACACTTTCTAATGCTGCTGTCATACCTCCTCTGGTAGAGTATGACTGTATGTAATTAAACACATTTACTGAGTACATTTTTCAGGTATATAATTGAATATTTAATCCAAAAACCCATCTTACTTACAGATTATTTTCTGCCTCAAACAGTAAATTGGCAGTGTTCAGGTCAGAAGTGCAGTCTTACAGTTTTAGACAGAAAGGCACTCAAATTCAGCATTGGGTACTACTATGACTAGGAATGGTCACGAATTTACTAGCCATTAACAATGAAACAGTGGTAAAAACAGGAGGAAACCTTGAAGGGGAAATTGGGTAGGGGTTCCAAGATTAGCAATCCAAGTAGTGACAAGCACACCTCCCTCTCCTAGGATACTGCCTATATCTATTTTGAGGGACACTGAGGCATTCCCAAGCTAACTTAGAGACAAAATCTCTCTAACGCTAGTCTTCCAGCCACTAGGACACGAAACACCTCAGTTCCAAAAAACATCTTAGTTAAATGTCTCCTTTCAAAGAGTAGCAGAATCCGCTATGCTCTGAGCTCCACCTGACTGACTAAACTCCTCCCCCTGTCTATAGGGAAGATTCCTATTCCCTTACAGAAATCAATTTCCACTGCTTGTACTGAACACAGAACTTTTATTACTGCACAATTACAAATGATCAAAATCCCTGAATTTTAAAAAGCTGGAATGAACCAATAAATGTTTGCATGTCTTACTCAGCCAGTGCTTATCAAAACAGTCAAACCAATAATCAAAATGTAATTATTGCACTGTTGCATTGTTAGTTATATTTAAATAAATTATGAGCATTCTTCTTTCACCACTACAAGTACAGTATTGATGTATCTTTTGTTCCAGTCATGCTGGAGGGACCCAGATGCTTTTAGTCTATGTGATCCTGACTGTGTCCTTCCTGTCAAAGCTGAAATAAAACCCACACTCTAATTTTTTTTTCCCATCCCACAGGCCCACTTAGCATTCTGGTTTTAGTTGCTTGGCTCTATCTTGATTCACAGTAGGCATATCTTGGTGGACAGACACATATAAAACACACACATACACACACACACACAAAGGCAGGAATGAAAGGCATCTCAGTGGAAGTGTGATGGAATCAACGCTGTTGATTTGTCATTTGGTTGGTACACTGCAGGCGGCTGCCAAACAGCCACTGATACGGTTGCCATGGAAAGAGCACTGGTTTGGTGCATGTGAGGCAGAAATCTGATTTGCTGCCATTCTGGGTCTGGTTCATTTTTCTGTTAGATATTCACTCTGCAAATTTGAGCACATGCAAAGAACGGATAACGCCTGCTATCACTCAGTTTCTCCAGTTCACAGTATAACAAACTTATCATTTTCTGTGGTTTTACAGTGTAGCTGACAGGAAGAGATGGTAAGATATGTTCTCCAGCTCAAGTTCTGATAAGTGAAAAAATCAAAGCTCATTCACTGTCAGTCCACCAGCGTTACGCTGTATTTACCTTTGAGATATTTATATTTTAGTGTATGCCGACCTTCATATCACTAAAGAAGCCAAAGTTAGAAAAAAAAGTCTCATCTTTCCTTGACTTGCCTTTTCTACTTTATTTACTTTTCATTTTTCAGAATAGTTTTTGACAAGCTTCCAAAGTGAACTTGTTGCTTTTAGCTTTCAGCTTTTGCAGCAGGACATTTTGTTTTTCTTGTCAAGAAAAGTGAGATTTGTGTGAGTCGTGTAGCTTAAAACAAAACTTGTCAAGTGGCAGCATTATACTCTGTACTATGCTGGCAACTACCACTGCAGGAATCTACACCACAGTCCATTTCTTTGCAGGAATATTTTTTCCCACCCGAATGATGACAAGTTAAAATTTGACATTTTCTATGACATCATGCTCATGCTGGCAACTTGTATTTTTCAGTGTAGACGAAAAGCATACATCCATAGAAATGACATTTGATTTAAACTGCTAATGACACGTGCAGATTGCAGTTAGTCAGCTATGACTGCAGTGAAACATAACTGACTGTATGAATCAGTCTCCTCTGCCACACTCCTTACAGCTGTATACAGTGTGCAGCAATAGTGTCAACTGCATATAGATAATATGTTTGTTTTCCACCCCATATGCATATAAATAGCAGCAATATGCAAAGCTCAAAAGGCTCAAAACAGTTTTAAGTGTTTCCAAAGCATAAATGTTAAACAGTGTTTAGCTTCAGCTCATCTAGTGTGAGGATTTTTAAAAAAAAATGAAAATATGCTAACATATAAAATGTGTTTAAATCCATTTATTTATTGTATAAGACCAAGTAATCATTATTATCATCACTGTTTAATGAACATTTATTTACAGATGCAGGACAACGCATTCCAATGACCCTCAAAAAAATGATCGAACAAAATGTTTGTATGAACCACAGTGTACACGTAATGTCAGCAACATATCCATAGTATAAAAATAATGTTACTGTTCATTTTGAGATAAGCTACTGCTCATAATATATGTCATTTGTAAGGATTTGAGCGTTATAATTCCCAAAATGTATAGAAATGTTGATAATCCAGATTGATTAATTTGTGTAGGGGATGTCAGGGAACAGACATACATACACTGTCATCATTATTAAAAAAAAATTGACGTTAAATACTTAAAAAAAAAAACCCCATCTGCTTTGATAACAGCTTTACACACTCTTCAGTCTCTCAGCCAGCTTCAGGAGGTCGACATCCGGAGCTTTTCCAAAAGTCTTGAAGGAGTTCCCACATGCTGAGCACTTCTTGGCTGCATTTCGTGTACTCAACAGTCCAACTCAGCCCAAACTATCTCAGTTGGGTTTATATAGAGGTGATTGCGGAGGCCACATTATCTGATGCAGCACTTCATCAGCATGATTCTTGGTCGGACTGCCCCTACAGAGCCTTGATGTGTGTTTGTGGCCATTGTTCATTCAACAAAAAGAAGAAAAAAGTCTTGACTAAGTGCAGATCAGATGCTAACCCTGAATTCTGGATAAATCTCCAACAGTGTAAAAGCAAAGGCCCCCCAAAACCCCCACAGATCCCCATATCCTTTTAACTTTACTTTAAAGTTAACAGAGGTGACAAAAGTACAGACATTCTGTACTTAAGTAGAAGTACAGATACTAGCATTAAAAATACTCCAGTAAAAGTTGAATTACCAATTTAACTTCTTTTCTCAAGTAAAAGTGGAAAACGTACAGGCTCTGAAATGTGCTCAAAGTAAGAAAGTAAAAAGCTCTTTTGAGGATGTTTCTACCAACTACTTTTTGTGCAAAGCTAACTGAACCTTGTGATATGTTAATGTAATAATTAATGTAACAATAAAACATTAGTAGATGGGAATGCAAACTATCACAGTACAGCAATGTAACCTGTTTATCTTGGACAAAACTCCAAGTATTTTCATACAACCTTTAAATAACACAGTCTACCTAAGCTTGTCTTGCAGCATGTTTCACATTATGAAAAAACATTATGTCACATGTAAAGGCCCAATATCTGATTTAAAAACATGAGGACTCATGTAAGCTTTAAATTTCCAGTTTATCAAATGCCACTGAGCAGTCCTTACCTTTAAATACAACCTCTCTTCTTCCTCTCCTGTCCTGTCTTTCTGATCTCCATCGCTGAGTAAAATTAGCTCTTTCTTTTTTCTGCCTGTGAAACATGGCAGCTGGACTTTTAGCTAGCCACACACTGTGTGACAAACTGTACGCACAGACAGTTTGTGTGTTTGCTGAAGTTTGTTGAGCTGGTAGAAATGTTGCATTTGAAACTGCCTGCCACTTAAAAAAAGTTACTCCCTTTATGCTTGCTCCTCTTTTGTAGGGTTAGCTAGCTGCTGAAGTACCGCAACTTATGGACATTGACAGTCATTCCAGTGTTGTGCCAACCCTCCCCCCCCCAAAAAACATAAACCCCTGATTGTGGCACACGGTTTTGCATCTTTAACTTCTTTTCATGTGATTAATGAACTAATAGGATTGCCTTTCATGTTCAGCATTTCATGATGCATGAAACCTATGCAGACAACTGGGAAGACTCAATATGTAACTTGAATTTTGAATTTGTTGGTCTATTAGGACTTGGGAAAGCAGAAAGTAATCTAAAGCACTAGCAACCACATTTTCGACACCGTCTTCCTTTTGGGATCTTCACAAAGGTCAGTTTCATCTCAACGTTATGTAGTTTTTACCTCTGCGTGTGATGGAATCATTCAGGGTTTTTATTAAACTTAATTTCTTCAAGTAATGGCAGATTTTTTTCTATATATCTGAGTGATGCTTTCCTATGAATTCATCCACAAAACCGATGGTCTCAAACACCATCAAATGGTTACCTTGAAGATGGGGAAACAGGTCTGCAACCTTATATGCATCACAGCAATTTTGGTACAGCAAGCAAAAAATGTCACGGTCCAGGGTCGGTGATCCAGTGATTTGTGTTTTGTGTTATTATTAAGCTTTGATTTCATCATGGTTTATCATTACTAGTCTTTTGGTTAATGGTTCTGTATGTCTAGCTCTCTAGTTTTTCTTTGTTTTGTGATTTCTAGTTCTTGGGTTTTGTTCCTGTGCCCCTCATGTTTAGTGTAGGTTTGGTTCTGTATTCATGTTTATTTTCTTGTT
Source organism: Etia nguti (assembly GCA_015106755.1). Classification (NCBI taxonomy): domain Eukaryota; kingdom Metazoa; phylum Chordata; class Actinopteri; order Cichliformes; family Cichlidae; genus Etia; species Etia nguti. The sequence continues at coordinate 35,628 of VUQG01044282.1, forward strand.
CCCTTGTCTCATGTCGCAGTTTGTCACTCCTGTCCCTGTGCTCCGTGTTCCCTCTGTTCAGCGTCAAGTCCATGCCTATGTGCCTGTGGTGTGTTTCCTGTCTTATTTTGATAGTCCCTGTCCTGTGTGCAGTGTGTCTGGTTTTGCTTCCCTTGTCTCGTTAGGTCTGATTTGTCCCAGCTGTGTTACCACCTGTTCCCCATCCTCTCTTTGTCCTGCTTGTATATTTTAGTCCTGTGTTTCTCTCTGTTGGTTGTCACGTCGTACCCTCACTGTGCTGGGTTTCTTCCCTCCGTGTTCTGAGTTAATTCGTAGTTCTCAGTTCCTGGTTTATTTTCTAGTGGGTTTTTTTTGTTTTCTAGTTTTGTTTTTTTATTTGTAGTAAGTTAGTTACAGCAAAATAAAACTGCTTCCTTTTGTTCACTCTTTTGTTGATGAGTCCTGCATTTGAGTCCTACATCCTGCCTGCCACAAAGCAAACCATGACAACCCCCCCCCCCCCCCAAAAAAAAAAAACCACACT
>VUQG01044282.1:36170-97374 GCA_015106755.1 Etia nguti
AACACACCCCCCCCCCCCCGCAAAAAAAAATAGTCACTCTGCTTTCAGTTTCCGTTTCAGTGGGATCAAGTTCACAATTATATGCAATCTGTTTGTAATAACACAGCAAATAACTGTGATAAATTACAAATTGCAAATCTCCTGCTGGCTGTTGCAAATCTTGTGTATCTATGTATGGAATAAATCACATTAAAGAGAAATTCACAGAATCTAATAGATTTGAAAAAGAAATTCAAAAAGTCCTCCACAAATAGTGGTAGTACAGCTATTTAACTGCAAAATTATATCTTACACCGATTTGCCACTACATGAGTTTATTTTGTAATTTTATTTTGAGCTGCGCTGCAGTCAGTCCGAGTCGTACTGCAAATGTTTGGAGACAGGTTGTCTCCCACTAGGGCAAGCATATTGCGACTGAAACTTGCTGCCCAGATGTTAAGGGCCCTGCATGCTCAAACTCTGGATGAATATTTGGTTTCTACAGATATTTACTAAAAAATAAAATAAAATAAAATCAATCCAATCCCTAATTGTTTTTGTCTTAACCACAAGGACGTTGTCATGCTATTTTTACCCTAATGTAACTTAGCCATAAGATATTGTCAGTAGTGAAAGTGGTAATCAAAGAGTGGGTACTCTGATGGATTCTAAAATATGCAATATTTTTTCTTTGTTTATGCTATTCTACATAATTTCATTTGTGTGATTTCTGTGAAATAGCTTGTTTTATTTTTCACAAGATCAATGTGTTATCTGTTCAGTCTGTGGAAACACTTTTTTTCCCCACAGAAGATATCTGGAAAATGTTTAATTTACTTGTACTTGTGGAAAGATGTTTTCCCAAGAGACATCTAGAGTGATAAGGTTTCATTTATCATTCTAGATGTCATCTCTTAGCATGTCATGGTGAGAGATGCCTAGAGTATTGTAATGAAATGATCTGACTAATAATACACACCATCCAAGCAGCCTGTGCTTCAGTTTTGATGTTGAAATTCTAATATTTTACTCACATCCACACTAATTAGTGAGTTCGTGCATTGCATCTGTACAGTTATGGATGCAGCTTGTGTTTGCTGACACCTTTCCTCACTCACGTACCAAAAATAGTCACTTTTGCTTCTAAAAACCCAACAAGGTGGCACAGAAAACATTTAAGGTTCAAATGTTTACTCGTTACCTGAAGATATTAATTCATTTGTTACCTGTAGGTTAACGTGTTAACACCAAACAGCTTTCACCAGACTGGCAAGCATTAACCAGGCATTAACCACCACATCTCCATATGGCTAATTAGCAGGAACAACTCAAGTGTACATACACACATTACCAAAGCTATTTTAAATCTATATGTACACCTATGCTTTACAGCAACACAAAATGTACTCTTGAATTAAAGAAAAGAAAGGCTTGCGACAATGATGAAATGATCCTTTCCTTTCTCCCCTGTGGCTGGAACATTATCCACCTCTTTTGTCTGTTTTCATTTATTCATTGAGAAAACAAAAATAGGGACATTGGACCCTGGCACGAACCCCCGTTTCACTGACAGTTCAGAGCAGGTTTTTTTTAAAAGGTGGACACAATGCCTGAAAACATTGTGCCCACCATGACTCAAGACTCATACCTAAAAAATCTTTTAGTGGCAGGATTCTGTTTGCAGCACAACAACTTTAAACTGTCTCACTTGCAAAAATGTATATGATTATTCACAGTGTTTTGGTACTACAACTCAATCAGGCAAATGGTTAATGATTAAGACAATTATCTCTTTTAGAAAGTAGTGGCAGTCTTAAAACCAGTCACTGGTTATCTGGTATTACTGCAGTATTTTCATTCCTACTGCAAACCCAGTCCGAATCAAACCAAAACAAAAGAACAATTTTCAAATCTATTACATTAGACAGTGGAATGTCTAAACAGCAAATAAAGCTAGATTCAAGAAGGCAAGCACACTAAGCGAAAATGTGGAACACAACAGAAGAAAGCTGAGGGAGTTTAAATGACTCTGACAAAGGAAGAAAAAGCAGACTAAATACACACTCCAGAAAGGGGTAATAGGCCACAGGTGAACTCAATCAAGGGAATAATGAGGGCAGGAAAAAGGAATAAATGACTAAAAAAGCCACATTAGGAACTAACCTTCAAAATATAACAGGAAATAAACTGAAAAAGGGGCTATGAATGAATTCGTGCTGGCAAACAGAAAAACATGAGAGGGAGGGCAAAGGAGGAGACAGAAACACAAACACAATTTCAACACACCAATAAATCCACTCATTCATCAGATTCATTACACCACTATTGAGTGTGGGTGTGTGTGTCTACACTTTAATATCATGCTGCACAAAATATGTCAGAACCTTTGGTAATTATATTTTACATTACATATAAGCAGTTTGCATGTTAACCAAACACATAAGGTCAAGTTGATTAAACCATCTTACCAAACACTAAAGAAGGAATAAAAGAATTTCATAGCTCATTAGTGATTGATTTCTTCTGGCTTATACTCAAACCCTTTGTCATTTCTAAACAGAAATACATTAGTCTGGGGTAAAGACATGGAGGGCCTGCCACAGAGCCAGCAGATATGCGACAGCTTTAAAAATATATCTGTGCAACAATTAGCAATACTTAAACTTCTCTGTACTGTTGTCATGACAACACTGTGACAATGCCGGTCAGGGTTCAAGCAGTTACAAAACAACAGAATGCGAAGGCAGAGAAAATAGACTAGAAGAGGAGGAGCTACAGAATGAGAGAAGAGACAAAACAGATGGGGTTGAGCAAGAGAAGTCATCAGATTTGTTAAGAGTCAACTTTTCGCCTTGGGTCTTAATTCACCATACAATTACAAGAATTTGTGTTGCGGACATTTTAAGAGCTAAATAACATGAGAAACTGGAAACAATGAGAAACACAAAGTGTAAATAGCAATATGAATAAATACTTTAGAGAAATAATATTTTTGCTTTGAGGTTATTTTATCCATTTTTTTAAATCACTCTGAAACACTAACATATCTAAGCTTTCCGTGTTCACACTAAACGATGAGCTGATGAACGATGAGCCTCTGTTCTGATTTAAATCTTGCTGATGACAACATACCATGGTTACATTGTAACCTTGGTTCTCTGAGTGAGAGACTATCTCGCCACTCCTTTGCATATTCCATTTGTACAGTGTATGACCCCCCACCTTGGTCGTGGCGTGTGGATACTTCTTTAAGACACTCTGGCTAGCCGGGCCATGCCCCACAGCTTATGTATAAAACAGCTGTGCAGACATCAAACCGGTGATAGTTTGATCAGAACGTGTCTCCGAGTGGCCTGAAGGTGGAAAGATAGTCTCTCACTCAGAGAACCAAGGTTACAATGTAACCGTATGTTCTTTATCAAATCAAGACTAACCCTCCACTCCATTACATATTCCATATGCACGGGATAACTGTTTAAGACACCCCGCGAGGAAACAGTCCAACCGAAATCCCAGAGTGAAAGTGTAATGACGAACTACTTACAAATGTACATATATAAATTCCACCCCGGTCAAGGCCTCGCCAGACGGGGGGTGGAGACATCAGTCTGCCAGATGCAAGACTGGCCGGAGGGAGTCCCGCAAGACGCAAGGACCACAACTGAGCGGCCGCTCATGGTCAGCCCACGAGTCGTTAGGCTGACCAGGGAACGACGGCTACCGCTGATGGGCACCCAGCACCCGCTCCCCAAAAGAGGGGCTGACTGCCACGTTTAAGTGGTAAAACCGCATAAAGGTGGTAGCTGAGGACCATGTTGCCGCCGCACAAATGGCAGAGAGGAAAGCGCCCCTCCACAAGGCCCAAGAAGTGGCCACCCCATGGCTTGAGTTGACCTGCACACCCGAGGGGAGAGGAGCTCCTACAAAAGCATAAACCTGCTGGACTGGCGGTCCCCAGTGCCAACCTCCCGTATAGCTCCCTTTACCAGAAGCATGGCCGGTTCTTCCCGCAGCACGAGGGCCTGCTGGGGGTCGTCCACTGAGGTAAAGGTCAGGATGGTTGTTACGGGGGGTCTCCGGTAAAACTGTAGGCGGTAACCCTGGGTCATGGTGGAGACCACCCAAGGGTCCACCCCCAGGGGCGAGCCTACCCACGGGCCTGCATGCTCTCCCTCCACTTGAGTGGCAGCCATTCTCCCCACTTTAGGCTTAGGTACCTAGAGGGGTGGGGGGCCGGCATGTTTAGAGGCGAAAAATTGAGCATGGGCCTCTCTAGTCTGTGGTAGCAAAAGAAAGCAATTTAGACAGGACTCAGGGGCTTCCCTGGCTAACAAAACATGTTGAAAGCCAAGGCATAACACACATTGATCATGCCCATCCTTTTATGGCATGGAAATGCCACACTCCACACAATTTTGGGATGTAAAGGCCGCCATACTCCGGCTCAAAAAAGGGGACGGGGCCACCCGCTAACCCAGAAAACACTCTATACTACTAGATAAGCAGGCTACGAGCTGCCACCTTTTCCCCTGTTCACTGTTTATTTACACAGTGTGTTCACTTTTTTCCCCCTCTCTCTGGTGTGTGGAGCGCTGTAAACAGGACCCGACACGACTCAGTGACTCTTTGTATGGCTTTTATTTTGTCACTCTTTACACACACACTTAGAATGCACTTTTTAGTGTTCATGGCACTTTTAGTGTTCGCTGCCTTGGCTCCAGTACTCGACCAGCAGCAGCTCCACTCTCCGGCCCGGCCGCTACTGAAATAGGGAAGGCATGATTAGAAGATGTTCACCGGCTGTGCCAAGCCAGCCTCCCCTACCACCACGCCCTGAACCCACTGCTCCACTCCTCCTCTGCACCGCTAACCACACCCTGCCACAAGCGCTTAGAATAGTAGGCAAAAAAAGACCAATACAGGAGCTTAACTCCCGAGTGATCGAGTAGGGCCCCGCTGGCTGCTTAAACCCGTGAACCACGGGCAATATGCCACACAGGAACCCGGATATGTAAGCTGGAGAACTCTCACTCGCCGCAGCGAAGTCCGACTGGCACGCAAGCCAGCGAGACAATGCGCCAGGAGAACTCAGCCTACAATAGCCACTCGAGCATAGCAGCTTCTTATTGCCTTATAAGTGAGCTAGGGGCTAGGGGATAGGCAGCGTCCATGTAGGCTGCGGAGACAGGCTCCCACAAGCGGACACCACTACCACACACACACACACACCCTCACACAGTACCCCACATAGGTACCACACAGTCAATAACAGACATATACACAAGTGGAGATCAAATGATCACCGGTTTCACATCTGCACAGCTGTTTCATATGTAAGCTGTGGGGCGTGGCCCGGGCTAGCCGGAGTGTCTTAAAGGAGTAGAGTTACCCCGTACATATGGAATATGTAACGGAGTGGAGAGATAGTCTCGATATGATAGAGAACCATAAACTTCTCAGGTAAGTTACAAAGCATTATACACAATTCCTGAGGCCTTAAAAGGGCACAGTGAGCATATGCTGGGGTAATATAAGGTTGTGCACACAATGTAAAGCAAAGTGAGATTGTGCAATTACTACCTCAATAGCAAGGAACAGCAGGGGAGCACTGCTGCAGGGAGGTGGACACAATAACACGAATATCATTCAGTCTATAATGTGCGATACAACAAAACAACAGCTGTGCAGCAAATGCTAATCCTACAGGCCTAATGGTGAGGTTTGGATGAGATAGTGTGCAGAGGTGAGACTGACTCACATGTAGTTACTCATGGAGATGGGTATACTGTTGGAATAATGGTTTTGTAACGGAGAAAAAGAGATGTTAAAATTAGTTTGGGAGAGTCTTCTGTGATAGATATATAAGAGTTGCACTGAATATCATAAGCTGTAGATTGTAAAGCCCCCTTGAGACATATTTCAAATCTGTGATAATAGGCCAAACCAACTTGAAATGACTCAAATGACTTTGATAAGGAGTCTATCAACAGCCTTCAAAATTTCTTTTTGACTTATTTTGATTATTTATGACTTTTAAGGTTCTAGGTTAGGTTTAGATTCCCAAACTTCTTAGGTTTAGGAAAAGATGAGAGGTTGGATTAAAACAAAGAACCACACAGAAGCATCTTGTACATTTCTAGGGTTCTCAATTGATGAAAACCTGTCCATTTAATATGTGTAATATGTTTGGCCAACTGAAAAGGGGCTAACAGTAGTAAACACTCTTTATTGACAATGAAAGGGCACTTTTTAAAAGGCAAGGTATATTATAGGTGCAGGTAACATGAGATGCATTATGATTTTATGTTTATAATATTAATGTAATTTAGAAGTACTTGTGTGTTCTTTTGTTTTTAATTAAAACTCATTTTTACAAGCCAACACAAAAGTTGCGTAGACACTAAAAGCGATTTGCTATGACCAGTGTTGGGGAGTAACGAAATACATGTACCGGCGTTACGTATTTAATATACAAAATATGAGTAACTGTATTCCGTTAGAGGTGGTAATCAGAATACAGTTACTTTGTTGAAATAAGTAGGATACACGGCGGTCATTTCCAGTTTCATATGTTAAGCTATCCCCTCTCTATGCCTTCTCCAATTTTGGTGACTAAACTCAGTCGGGTGCAGGTTTAGCTCAGTTGGATGAGGATGTAGTCATATATGGCATGGCTGAGAGCGAGTACGACCCACGGCCCTTTTAATTTTTTTTTTTTTTCACTCATTTTCCATCTGGTATTAATACAGTTTCTCTGATTCTGATTGCTGGAAAACCAAACAAAACGCATAATAAGAGGTTCTAATGTAAGCCTCCTGTTAATGTTGGTGGCGTCAGTTACGCAATGGACCCAGAGCCAGCAGTGCACGGGCAGGAATGCATTTCCGACACCACTTCATAAGAAGAATGGGATGGGCGAAACTTCAGTATCTTCGATGTACTATTGCTGTGTGATTTTTATTACTATAAATTAAGGCTACTCGCCACCGAGCTAACACTGTTAGCTGGCGTTAGCTGAGGTTAGTTCATAGACTGCAGACTGTTAGGCTGTTTCTCAATACTCAAGTACACAAGTCCGTACTTGCGTTCTTGCTAGCCCGGACTTCGTAAGTTCACATGGGAGTCCAGACTTCCCAAGAACGCAGCGCGATCGTTCTACAATTAGAACGACAGTGTACTTGAGGACATCACAGCTCCTAAGTTTTTACTGCCATCCCCTCTTAATTTAACTGTGATTAATATTTGCAATACACAATGACACATGACATAAAAAAATGACACATGATGCAGTAGATTTCTTTAAGAAAGTATCTTAAGCACTTTGGTAAAATTCGCTTTTATGAAACAAAATGATACATAATGTCTAAGAAGCTTCATACAGTTAAGCACAATCACTACATGACAGAAACACAAGCTTCATCTCTCTTAATAAACATAGTACACATGTGTGCCTGAATAAAAACAAACAAGTGAGATGTTAGAACGCTTTCATTTTTATTTTAGTAAACACTCAAAACTTACAATAGACAGCTGGGGTTTGGAAGAGAATTGAACAAATATTTAAAATATAATCAGATCTTTTTTGGAGCAGCCTTCAGGATCTCCATGTATTAACATGCTGTTTTTAGACTGGATGGATAGCATTAACAACCTGCTAGCTGCAAATAATCATGTGCAGTTCCACATGATTATTAACAGACAAAAAGAAAACATATTAATGATACAGAAATAGTTTTCTATACGAGGTCACTGCAAAAAGTGCAGCCTTACCTGATGTCCACCCGACTGTTACTCATTTTATATTAAGATTTAAAAATCTAGTTGGTATTGGTATGACGTGTAGCCTTCAGTAATAGTAATAAATCACACAGCAATAGTACATTCATGTAGTTGTAAAAAGGAGGACAATATATTAGGTAATCCAAAGTATTCAGAATACGTTACTCTCATTGAGTAACTTAACGGAATATGTTACAAAATACATTTTGGGCCATGTATTCTGTAATCTGTAGTGGAATACATTTTAAAAGTAACCTTCCCAACACTGGCAATGACGTGGCGACGAGAGAGCATAGAGAGTGACAATCCAGAACTAACAGCAGCTATGGGCTTTTCTTAGTCTCAAGGATGTTGCTGTCATATTTTTACTGTGATGTGACTCATTAGACTGCTGGATAGGTGGATGAACACACAAATAGTTGTGCTAACACTCAGCATTTGAGTCAAAAACTCAAAAGGCTTCCTTTAAAAAAGGAATACAAGAAAAACTTTTCCATTTGGGTGTGTTGTTGTTTTTAGAGGTGTTCACCACATTTATTTTGTATACAAGTGAAATTACTCTGTATTGCCAGCTTTATGAGTTGTATAAAAAAAATCTAAATGTTAAGTTGTTTCAGTAAGTCTTGCAGTCCAAAAAATTTTACAACTTCTTAGGCAGAACAGCCACCTCACCTGAGTCATCACTGCATCCGTTTTATTCATTTTATTCATTGAGTTGTCGTACAGTGTGTTCATGCTTGAGTGCCACTTCTTTGCCCTGCAGCCCAGCAGAAGGTAAATTGTGGGAGTCTCTGCTTATGGCTGAAGGAATTCTCCCCAAGGCGGTCAAGGTAAGAGGAAAGCAGTGTTTGATAAAAAGTAGGTGCTGGATATAGAAAAATCACAGAAAACAGTTCTTTAACCATTTTTATGCATACATATACATATACATATTCATAAAAAAAAAAACATCCTCAATACTTGAAAAACTTCGGAGTACATTTCTTGAAAGATTTACCCATGCTCACCAAGTCTTCAGTCAGAAAAGCAGAAGTTTAACATCTCTTGGGACAAAAATTATTGGATTATTATGTGTTTTTGCTGAAAATAGAGTTGTATTATTTTGTACTTTGCATGGGTGGACTGGTAGGTGGGTAAAGGACCGACATCCTACTGACAATCAGATTAAAGAAAAAAAAAAAAATCTAATTCATGTCCTTGATTTTGCATAACACAGTTAACATTGAGCATGTGAGGCTGTAAGCCAGTTGTATGGGAGGTACGAGTCCAGATCCTGTGGAGGTGTGCCGAGCTCTGCAGAGGAAGCCGAGCGGTTTGAGAAGGGTGACAGAAAAGAACAGTACATTCCCAAAGCGCTCCTCACTATAGTTCCTACACTCAAAGCAACACAATGTTTCCTTCACTCTTCAATTGGCTCCCATTACCAACCTCCTGACAATGAAAACACTGGCTGTCTGCTACAATAAATCATCCTCTGTTTGTGTTATGGGATGCCTGTGCTTGTGAGAGCTAAATTCAGAAATATACTGCAGACACACTAACACACACAAACAGAGAGAATCAGCACAAGTTGGACTTCAGTAAAAATCAATGAAAATACAACCACAGTGGAGTAATGGCAGATTCTTACTTAAGGACAAGCTGATGTTTTTTTCATGTTAGGGTGAAAATTACTGAATATTACATCAACTGATTTCAGAAATGTACACTGAGGAACCTTTTTTTTTTTTACAGTTCACAAACAACAGTCTTTAAAGTCTTTAAGGTTCTTGGAAACAGGCAGATTAGTGATTACAAATCTTCCATACTGTATTTATGCATAAGGTTCATTTGTGAAATTTCCTCACTACTATTCCACAGTCAACTGTTAGTGGTATCATAACAAAGTGGGAGCAACTGGGACTGACAGCAACTCAACCAAGTAAAATAGGGGGGTCTGCAGATGCTGAGGCGCATAGTGCACAGAGGTCAAGTCACTCACTACAGACCTCCAAACTTCACAGGCCCTTCAGATTAGCTCAAGAACAGTGCATAGAGAGCTTCATGCAGTGGATTTCTATGCATGAACAGCTGCATCTAAGCGTCAGTTTAATGCAGTGGTGTAGAGCACACTGCCACTGGACTCTAGAGCAGTGGAGACTTGTTCTCTGAAGTGACAAATCACGCTTCTCCTTCTGGTAATCTGATGGACAACGCTGGGTTTAGCGGTTGCCAGGAGAAGTGTATTTGTCTGATTGCACTGTGCTGAATGGAAAGTTTGGTTGAGGGGTGATTATGGTCTGGGGTTATTTTATTTTTAGGAGTTGAGCTTGGCCCCTAGGTTCCAGTGAAAGGAACTTAATGCTTCATTATACTGAGACATTTTGGACAATTTCATGCTTTCAACTTTGTGGCAACAGTTTGGGGATGGCCTCTTCCTGTTCCAACATGTCTGCACACTAACACACAAAGCAAGGTCAATAAAAACATGGATGATTGATAGTTGCTTATAAAATTAATGGTCCGAAAAAACTGTATCTGGGAGAACAACCTAACTGAGAATCAGAAAGTCAGTTTTAGGATATAGGGTGCATTTGAGGTGCGCAGGTAATCTGATATACATTATGATTTTATAATAGTTTTCAGTATTACTGTTATGCAATTTAGAAATGTTGAAGTGTTTTCATGAAAGTAGCTCTCCAGCATATCAAGCACGCTAATGGTGCTTTTATTTCCTAATTTTCAGAAGTAATAGTCCAACATCAAGTGAACTACATAAATTTAATTTATTAATTTAAGATTGATAGCTACCAAATAGCTTACACCTCCAGCTGTTTCACAATGCTAACCAATAAACATGCCATACCAACTCTTAGGTTTGTAGTTGGTGTGTGACTCAGAAAGGAAATACGCAAGCTGGGCTTAAGGTAAAAAGATATCATTCCTAAAAAAAACAAGTTTGTAGTGTGCATGGAGACAAACTGTAGTTCTTTTGTTACAGTGTTTGTCAGTAGGAAGGATGCTGTACCATGTACGTTCTCCTCAGAGTCTCACCATGCAGTCAAGAAAACAAACTTTCCAAAAGTGGCAGAGAAGTGAACCAAGAAGTTTTCAGCGCCTAAACTAACCAAACCACAAATGAAAATGTGTCTGGAGTGTGAAAGATTAACCAAAGAGAGTGTAAAAATGATTGGTTCCATCTGGGACTCAGACTTATGCTACCTCTGACCCTCCCAGCCTCCAAATGCAGTATTTTCCCCTTTCAAATGACCTGGAAAAAAATCATTCTGTTTACATGGATGTGTGTGATTTTGAGACTGGTCAGATGAAAAGAGAGAAAAACATTTGTGTCTAGGACTATTAATGAGTAGATTATTACATGAACTGACACACTGTGTTGAAATATCAGTTCTTCTGATCTAGAGGTTTCTGTTTCAGGAATGGATTCCTACAGTTTAAGGACATTTAAACTCAATTTATAATTTTATCAATAAAGGAAGACAGAGGGGAATATAAATACTCTAGAGCACCTGTTCGGTAGGAACTGCTTCTCTTTCCTCCTGCCATAGATGTGTGCAAACTCTCTGATAACTGCATGAACCACTGAAGCAGGTCTGAAGAGAAGAAGAAAGGTTCGTCAGCATGAGACAGACTTGTCACTGAGATCTTTCAGCAGTGGCATTCAATATCCAGGTACAGTGAGACTTCAGTGTGTGTGTGTGTGTGTGTGTGTGTTTGTGTGTTTGTGTTTTTTAAACAGTAGTGCGCCTTTATTTAAATCAAATAAATATGCCTCGGACATAATACAGAGTACAAATGCAATAATAAATAGGCATATAAACATTAACTTGGCGTAAGATTTGCATCATCTCACATCGACTGCCTTCCACTACATTCATCTATTTTTCAAAGATTATGGGGCTAAAATAATTTGTTTATACAATAATATGAGTGTACAAATGCATTTTATATACATATATATATATATATAATTTATATAGTCTTTTTTTTTGACTGGCAGCTAAGAATTTATTAACTTAGTTATATATTTACCATGACATTTAATATCACTGATAAACACTTTTAATTAAAATTCTATAAATATAAAAAAAGCAAGCCGATGTAACCCGTAGATTCTTCTCTTCTTATCTTCAGAATATAGCACAATCTGCAATTAAGGAAAAAGAGCAGCAAGTCTCACAAGATGGCTGGCATAATAAAATGTGTATGAAAAGATGAATGTTTTTGTACACAAGAATGTGCATCAATATTTATAGTACAAGCCTGAGTTTTACTTTAAGGGAATAAGTGGTATGGCACATCATTGGTACTCTATGCTCTATTCATTAATAAAATGAAAGCTAGACTACTTCTTCAAATGTGATGGCTTCTCTAAGAGTGCAAAGTGTTCTAACTATATTATAATTAGATAGCTGGGTCATTATTATTGATGCATTAACATGTAAACAGTACTTTAAAAAAGCGATTTCTCTCTATAATTAAGTTGAATTACTGACAGAGATACAAGACCTCTCAGGCCTTTCATAACTTCCAGAGCAACTGTGTTAAACATACAAGGTAATATGAGGTGTATTTCACTTGTATTTGTTGTACTTTTTATATACAAGACTTTTAGATTAAATGTATGTCCATAATTTAAATACCTGACCCCTACAAAAATTTATGGAAGGACAATAAACAAGCTAACGTTTTAATAGCTGGTTGAAGTAGAGCGATTTTTTTTACTGCAGTATTTACTTTGGGCTATTTCAATCAATAAAACACCATTACATGCACACATTATAGATTTATAAAGTGTACAACAAGGTAAGGTATTTGCCTCTGAAATTACTATAAAAGAGAAGAACGAAGAGACGAGTCAATGTTCTGGGGTTGTCAAGTTGTAACTGGTCCCAGAATAAATATTCAACCTGAAATAAAACATTAAGCAGCCTTTGGTTAACACAGTATACAGTATAAAAAGAGCGGTGACTCTTAACAGCTCATTAAAGGGTTATTATTTAGCTTTTTATTTAACCCCAAACACACTACAGCACTGTATGAGATTCAAATTCAGTTTTCCTGTGTTACTGTGTCATCTCAAAGCTCAGACCTCAGAGAACACAGTACTAGGGTCATGTTGTCATGAAGAAGAAGGACTTTAGACTCAAAGGGGTCCCAAAGTGTGGAAATAAGGAGCCAGAGTTTATTTGAAACATGAAAAAAAAAACATAAGCATTTAGTGCTGATGCCCAGTTTTCAAATATGAGACCAAAAACAGCAGGATTAAAACTATGAATTCCACATAGTAGTACTGACAGACAATGCAGACTAAACAAACAATCTGTCAGTAAAAATGCAGGGCTATTTATACACACAGACACACTGACTGGGCAAAGGAGACACAGCTAAACAATGAGAGAGGGAAGGATGTAATGCTAAGAGCACAGGTCACAGGAGACAGTAACTCCTGTGTCGTGAATCCAACAAAGTCAGTCAGAATCCAACAAAATACAGAGCTGAGTGAATTGACATGTGACATTAAAAAAGGCACACTTTAGAGGCTGAAATAAGGAAATCAAAACAGGTATCAAAAAGTATGATAACATACAATCTGAGCTATAAACAAAAAAAACAGGAACTGTAACTGAGGTGTTTACAAGATAAAACTGAAATGCACAAAATCAAAAACTGAATAACATAAATTAAAACTCCACAAAAAGAATTGAGTGAAAAACCAGAGACCTGTACTACAAAAAGGTTTTGGACTTATCCAGGTAACTTTGGGGTTAACTTTAGGTTTTCTGCACTACAAGGATGATTCACTTCTTACTGGGGTCCATTGCCATGGTAACTTATTCTGTATACTTTACCTGCTCAGAAGCATATTAGAGATCAGCATGTATGAAAGCACTGCCTACTGTAAAATAGCCACCATTCCTGTGAGATACCTCGGACGTCTGTGTGTAGCGAGTGGAAAGGTCTAAATTTTTTTCGTAGCATCTAAAGTCTTTAATAAGATTCCTTGACGCAACTTTAACATTGTTGTCCAACAGGAAAATTGAATATTGTTCTATAAGCATGAAAATATGATCATAAAATAAGACATGATTTACACAGTTTATTCCTTCAAATTACTTATAAGATTGCTATTAAGCTGTGGAATTGTTACTTTTTTATATATCAACAGCACTCGACCTTGCAAAAATAGGCACATAGTGCAACTGTCAGTTTTCCTCTCTTCTTTGTGCAGGCTACCTGCTTCATTCAGCGCTTATACCACTGTCACAGTCAGAATTTGATATTATGAGGAAAAGCAGGCGGCTCTCTGCTGCTCTTATTTACCGTCTCAAACCGGCTTTCACGTCTGCAGCTCAAAGTGTTTTGACTGTGTGAGATGCTGTTCAGATGTGGTACTCTTTCTGTTTTACTGCACTGCAAAAGAAAACAAAGACCGGCAGTGTTTTGTCTGCAAATCATGTCTGCAAATCACCACCTACTGTTATCCGTAAGCAGATAAAAGGAAATTAAAAAGAATAACATTAAGAATGGGAGTAATGTCTGTTGTTTTCTTTCTAAAATATACTTCACAGTGAACAGTAGAGCTTAAAGTCAATTAGTTGATTAACGGAAAGTTAATTAATTGCTTTGATGGGTGATTAATTAATCTTTCAAGTAATGTTTCAAACAAACATGCAAACATTTTGTGCAGATACTTATTTGTGATTATTTGCTCCCTTTTTTAAGTGACAAACTGTGGCTGTGAACTCTTCTTTGGACAAAACAGGACACCTGTTGCTTTATATAACTGCAACTCTTCACAATTTTCTGACATTTTACAGTAATGCGGTTGACCTCTAATAGTCAACCACACACTAATCCTTGAGAAAAGTCTTAGGTGAAAAAACTTTGTTCGCTTGTTTGGTCCGATGGGAAAAATAGATTCACAAGAAGGAGCAATTCTCAGTCACACAGTCTGTTATGGACAGTGGCTATCATTTACACAGCTGGTCCTTGCTTTTAATGGATTGTAATTACAACAGTAATCAGTAAGAAAAATCATAATGTATGTAAGGAAATCCAAAGTGTGTGATAATTCCTGGAGTCACCAAGAAGGTAAGTTGCAAACTCTGCAGGCAATCATTCAAATTGCCTCATTTGAAACACATAAATAGCTTTGCCTTTTGCTCGCGGTGACATTAGACAGTCCTCCCTGCTGGTAGGTGTGACATTCAAAATTAGTACAACTAATGTCATTAACATGCTGCTCGATCTGTGCGTGCACTTAAAAAACAATATTTTGAAGGGTTGTTATACAGTTTGGTATTTCTTTATCATGATGCGCTGTGTCAAGGGTGTTTCTTAGAGAACAATGATCTTTCTTAGCTGGAAAGTAAAATTATTTTCCACTAAAATATCTATTTAAGTATATCTGTTATGGTCATGCGATGACTAGTTAACTAATTGCTTGACTGATTACTAGTCTTGTCTCTCTCTTCTCCTCTTCCTGGTCTTTATCTTTGTGTGTGTGTGTGTGTGTGTGTTGTTATTCCATCACTGATAAATGAAAAAACTGCAGTAAAAAAGTAGCCTGAACTGAACGGGAGGAATCGACAGTACTGAACAGACTAATCACAATACTTGGGGGCTGCGTCAGCCCGATTTGTACTTTCTGCACGTCGAGTTTGCAGTTATGATGTAGCTATAGTGTAGATTTCCTGCTGAAGCACAAATCCCCAGTAAGAGTAGCTTCTACAGGCTTGGCCATTCTCCTACTCAGTGCAGAACAGTGGTTCAGGCCACTTTGAAATTAGTTGCCTGAGAAACGTACCTTGATCTGGTTCTAAACCTTTACTTTCCTTACTTGTCTTCTTCCATCACACAAATGCCAGCCTCCCTGCCTCTGGAAATGTCTGTATTCTGGAAAGAAACACACCTGCCAGGACGAGGTGAAAGCTGTGGTACAAAGAGACCTGGAAAAGCCTCTGAGGCCTTGAAAACTAAACTTGAGTATCCTAAAGAAAATAAATCCGTTGATTAATTCTTTCTTGAATGCACAGTGCAAAATCTTGACCCATAACACCTCCCCGAGTGCCTCATTAATACCTGTTGAGCTTTCAGCTTTTTGACTGTGATTCCTTTTAGCCCACCCATAACACAACCCGTTGGCTGCTCCTCATGAGTCACGGTCAGTTTTGGGGAGATCATTTTCTGAAAATTCTGACTTTTTAAAAAGCTAAATCATTCTCAGATTCTGGCCAGTGGTTACCTGATGCATTTTGAAAAATTTCATGACTGTTTCTTTCTATATAGACCATTTACCTGCAAGCAACCAAACCTTGCTCAAACATGACTGGTCAGTGGAACTGGGACTACATATGTACAACAAATGAAATCCAAAAAAGCTTCCAGTGCTGAAAATCTTGTCCCTACAGATAGTTCAAATTCAGCACATCCATTTGCAGATATGTATTTGGAAAGATTAAAGTAAATCACTTTTAGTAATCTTTAGTTGAGTTAATAATGGAAATGTTTCCACAGCAAAAAAAAACTGTTCTATTTCAAGCTGAGGTAATCTTGTTTGAACCAGCTTGTTAACCAAAACATTTGGGGATTTTGTCATTTGTTTTTTGGAGGAAACAGAGTAACTTTAACTCCCTATTGGAGATTTTTTTTTGCACACTTGGATGCAAGTTTGTTCTCTACAAACTCAGGATGAAAACATCTGACTCTATAGGTCCTGTGTACTCATCTTCAGTGTGATCTTTACTGTGTCTGTTTGGTGATGCACAGGTAGTGAACAGTGGTTTATCGCAGCGTGTTTGCTGAAAAGGGCTGCTTGCTGCTGCTGCTGGAAAACGAGGTTTCTGAGAGCACTGAGGCTGAACCATACTGTGCCTTAAAATTTAAACTGAGCTGAAAGTGGCTGAAAACTTCTACAGAGCTGCAGTGGTTTGCTAAGAGAGTCTTTTTTTTTTTTTTAACATAACCATCATTTAAGTTTGGTAAAAGATATACAGTATTTTAATATTTAAGATTCTTAGAGGTTGAATTTCCACAGACTTCAGGTAGATACTGTACTTCCCATCATTTGACCTCCTGTCGCCCTTTTCTCAGTAAACTGACACTGTCCTTGTCGCTGAAGGTGTGTGACAGAGTTTGTGTATCTACCTAAAGTGACCGACAGCCTTTGTCCCTCAGCACTCAGACTTCCTGATTGCTGCTATTTGGTCAGCCATGGCACCCGCTCACTGCAATTTAAAAGATGCGAGAGGTTGGGTGTGTGTGTGTGTGTGTGTGAGCGAGTGAGTGAGGAGTAGCGGGAGAGAGAAGAAGAGGAGGAGTGAATGGAAAGAGAAGAGTGTGGCAATTTGGAGTAAGCACAAGTGTGTGTCTCCAAATGTGTGCGTTGTGTGTGTAGACAGTTCAAGCAGCAATTTGGAGTAAGCAAGTGTGTGCGTGCACATGGTATGTGTGTGTCTGTGTGTGTCGACAGCTCCAGCAGCTTTTCTAGTGGCTACTTTGATGTCTGACCCACTTTGGCTGTTGCTGAGTATAAAGCTATTTATTTAGTTTCGAGTGTGTGTGTCTGTGTGTATATCTGTAGTGTGTGTGTGTTTGTGTGTGTGTGTGTGTGTGTGTGTGTGTGTGTGTGTGTGTGTAAAGCTATTTATCTGGCAGTGGACTGGGAGAGTTTTGCTGTGTGTGCGTTTGGACCGTCAGCATCTGCTGGTGGAGACAGCAGAACATCTCAAACCCTGTTTGCTTTCCCTCCCTCTTCTCCTTTTCTTTTTCCTCTCTCCATTTTCAGTATTTTCTTCTTTCTTCAGCTCCCCTGCCTGTGCTGCTGTTTTTCCTCCTCCTCCTCCTTCTCCTCTTCACTTAGTGTAATGTGTTCTCCTCTTCATGCCTCGTAGTACCCTGTTCTTCCATCTTCCTCGTGCCATTAACTCTCTCTGATATAGTGGTTAGTTGCGGTTCTCAGTTTTGATTGGTTGAATCGTGTTAGAAGCTATTACAAAGCACCAGATAAATCTTTTTTTTTCTCCTCCTTCCAGACTTTGCCAGAAAATGAACACTGCTGTCTAGACTCGTGTAAAAGTGCCGTCATTGGAAGGGAAAATCAGAGCTTACAGTACCTTAATAATAATACTATTAAAAATCTATGTAAATGCTATTAAAAATGACAAATCTTACCAGCTTTCTACTCTGTCTTTAATGAGCAATTTATTTATTCACCAATTTCTTAATAATACGCACACACACACACAGATCAACTAATATAGTTTGGATTCCATGTTACTACAATCCTGGCACACCTTGACTACAGAAATTAGCATTTTCTAATGAATCTGTACATTTTTATTAATGACTTATTGTTTTTATTAATATTTTTTTAATTGTTTTTCAGTGCAGTTTAAAAAAATTTCATAAATCAGTCAAGAGGAAATGTTGGGGGCTGTTTTCTGTGCAAATTAATCTACACTACAGGTCCATTCTGCAGTATCATGCATAATTCAAGTTTGTGGATATAAATGAGATGTCATTGTTGTGAAACTGAAATGATACAGTCCTTCCGTAAGGTGTTATAAGTGCATAAATGCTATACAAATTGGCCCTTTTAGCCTGTTCGTAGGTAGTTGCTAGGCGACATGATGCCATCATAATTTGTGATATAAAAGACTATTCAGGGTCGTAAGATGTACCTGTGTGCCAATTTTGAATGCTCATCTGTTCGAGGGCAGTACAACTTTGTACATTTATGGAAGCAGGGTGGTGGGACTGAATTAGAATAACCATTACTACTAAATACATACTGCATGTTAGTTAAATCAAAATTACTCCTTGCTCACAAAAAAGGCACTGCTTCCAGCAGTAACTTCTCGGCTGTAATGCTACACCTACATCTGCTGCAGAGAGTGCTTGGATACCATTTCTACATTACACCCAAGCAGCTTTTTTCTACACAAAAATATTGGAAAATATCAGCCAACAAACACATTTACAGTATACTGAGAGAAAGGCCAATATGAGCTTGTAAATGTAATGATGGAAGATTGGGTGTCACAACATCTGTGGGTTGAATCATTTCATTTTAGGTTCTGATATCTTCATGGGCTTTATAGACAATAAGAAAATAAGAATTTTTTTTTTTCTAAAGCTCACGTGAACTTGATTTTTGTCTGATAAAGACGACAAACGGTGAAGCAGATCAGAACACTGTTGTTTTATATACATGAAAAATGCAATCATTCATTTAATATTTTAGGAAACATGGTTAAATAAAACTAGTAAAACTTTTTATTTCTGTATTTCTTCTGTACTGAAAATCTGTTAATGAAGGTTTACAACAAATGGTGATAATACCACTAACTCGTTTTGACATGTGACAAAATAATCTCACCAAAGTCTGATTCTGTTTTCCTTGTTTTGTTAATATCATACAACCCTCATTGGTAGATGGAGTTTGCACTGTTTTCAATGGCTCGCTTTGACATTATATGCTGACATTTACATTCCTCTCTTTTCGTTATGTGTATTTTCTGCAACAATGCTGCTCTGTGGCTATTTTTGTACTGCGGTTTTTAGAAATCATTTGTCAGCGCAGCCAGTGCTATGACGTCTTTTTTTTTTTCTTTCTGTGGATAATCTGTCGACCACAGGAGTGCCCTTTTTTTCCTTTGTATGTGGTATTTCAGGGCATGCTGACTCTTCGGTGCTTTTTAAGATATAAACTCAACCTCCAAATACAGCTTAGACATTTGGACATACATCATGTAATGCTACAGCAATGTGCTGTGCATATCGATTAATTGTTCTGGTTTTGTTTTGAATGACCTTTTCAAAAGCCCAAGAATGACTCTTTTGTTCGTCCGATTCCAACATCAGTCAATATATAAATAAATAAAGTTAATCAGATTACAGTGCTTTTAAACTTTGAAAAGCAGCAAGTTTTCACAGAGAAGATATGATGTCTGAAAAATGACTTCCATTAAATGAATTATAAAAATATAGTTTGATTTATTTGCATTGATCTTCTAATTATTGTTATTTTATTTAACACATTTAGGGCGATAGTTTTTTTTTTAGTTTAGCTTTTTTGGTAATGCAACAATCTTTGTAATTTTTCCCTGGTACACCACCACAGCAGATTCTAAATAACAAAATCAAATATGTAACTGAATCGCAGACTTTGAGCTTTACTTCACAAGGGTTTGGCATAAGTACTGGAAAATTATGTTCAGAAATTACAACTATTTTTTAAGCAATTTAAGCTAATAAAAGATCTTGGTGTTGCATTTGATATTTTTACTTGAGCTTTCTGGTCCAAAAAGATGCTAATGCAATGGAAGGAAGCTATCATTAGACTGGAAACCAAAAAGAAACCTATCAGAGTAATAGGAAAAACTTAAGAAGTGGCCAAATCAATAATCCTCTGCATTCTTTAAAATAATCAATGCATTAGCCAGTTCAGCAACACTGAATGGCCAGGAAGACCAAAGTGGATGAAGTCTTTGTAGAATTATTTCCTTGCTTAAGAAAAATCCCATCACAATACTAGCTCAAGTAGAGAAGACTCTCAAGGGGGTAGACATGTCATTGTCAAAGTCTACGATTAAGAGATGCTGTCATGAATGGAAATACTGAAGATTTACAAAAGAGTGCAAATCACTGATTACACTCGAGTTGTGAAAAAAAATATTTGGACACCAAGATTAAAAGATACTCTGCATCTGCTTAAAGTTTACAATGTAGTTGTATTTATATAGCATTAAATCACAATAGCATTTACCTCAAGGCACTTTATATTGCACTTCATATAAGCAAATATTTGGCGACAGTGGGAAGGAAAAACTCCCTTTTAATAGGAAGAAATCTCCAGCAGAACCAGGCTCAGGGAGGGGCGGCTATCTGCCATGACCAGTTGGGGGTGAAGGACCATGTTTGACATTCAAGGTCCTTCCTGAAATAACTTTGAGCAACTAAAACACCCTGAGATGAAGTTAGACTCTTCCTCTTCCCCTTCCTCAGCCAAGGATTTAGGAGTCTGACTGTATGGAGTCATATGAGTTTAACCTTTGATTTAAAATGAAAACTTCCCTGACAGTAGAAACCTTGGCATGCGATGGGATTTGAGTCAGGTCACTGGAGTTGAAGGTAAATACACACTTTGATCCACCGGCTCAGCCTCCACACTCTGACTTTGCACTTTGCAATTTCACTCTTAGACCTCTGACTGTATGTGCCGCTGCCTGCTTCATGTACGCTTTTCATGTCAGGGGAAACATATTTCTCTCATTTTTCATGCATTCAGTCATTTCTCAACATACCACATTTCTTCAGCTCTGTCTGTCACCCTTGTTTTATTAGTCAACACATGAAAAACTGCACCATTGTGTGTACGTATACACTGACAAAATTTAGAAACCCACCACTCCTTTTATTTAGCATGATCTTCAAAGTAAAGGAGCATTACACCATAAGAACACTGCACCCAATCAAATTTTAGATTCCAGCTTTGTCATATATAACACTGCAGTCTTTTTATTACGCTGGTGTTAAGACTATTTTATACAAGCAATAAAAGAGCAATAAACTGCTTGACAGCTTTCTTTACTCTGATGTTAAATCAGCTAACAGGATTTTTAAAAGGCAAAGACTTCTCTTCTGAAATCACTCTGGCCTCTCGTGGTTTATTCTTTAATTTTCTGCTCCTCCAGTCTCCTCTCAACTCGATCCCTTTCTTCTTCCTCCTACATCTCCCTCTTGCTCTCCTCCTCCTCAGCTCTGTGTTTTGATGTAATTGAGGAGGAGGTGGTGTGCAGTTCTCCCCCACAGCCAAGGGTCCAGCAAGCAGAAACGTCTAATCAGTGATGTCAACAGCCGACACTTTACAGCACTGCAATAGATGCTAGAAAAAAGACTGACTTTGTGGACTCGTAATGATTGTCTGAGCTCCTGACAACCAGATCACATTCATTTCAGCAAGGCTACAACAGACAGGAGCTGTAAAGACACTTCTCTATACTAACCCCAATGCTAATGCAGGCATACTCTCGCTTTTCCCCTTTAATGTGACGAGGCTTGAAGTGATGAAAGCCCAAGAGGCTGAGCTGGAGATGTGAAGCCTCACACCAAGCTGGCTGTTATTTCTTTAACAAAACAGGCTGTAACACAGAAATGCTCAATAAATGGACCTCGCTCCCTGTCCTCTTCTAATAAGTGAATCCTTCCATCGAGCAGTTTAGCTCCAGTCAGGGTGTGAAGGCTGATCTTCTTTTGGCACATTAACATTTAAATTAACATTTATGCGGTCACAGGTGTTCGTTTATTGGGTATTTAAAAATGGCTTCAGCTCAGCCAATCCGAGCCTAGGACAAGAAGTATCCATTTTATAAGTCATCATTAACATCGGCGAGCGGCACAGATGTCACACTCGCTGATGTTTCTGGGGAGCACTATCTGCGTTCACAAATCTATTTCTGACTTTCTGGGATCTCGTCTCAATTATTTTTTTACACTTAAAGGCAGGCTTCTCTGTTACCGCAGGACTGAAATCACCTCCCTATCTTTTCTTTATTATGGTGTTGGTCTGAAGTGGGGGGGGGGGGGACCCTGATGAATAAACAGCACTTAAATGAGAGACAGAGCCCTGCACTGTCATCTGTAGAGCTTCAGCTCAGATGTCACACTTCAGTCACTGTGGATTACGTCTTTAAAAGGAGCCTCTGTGTGCATTTCTGTGTGCACATTTTCAATATATACACAAGGCTCTTACTGAGTTTTACTTCAGCCTTTACTCTATTAAGTGATTTTCTGAAAAAATTAAATAAAACTGATTCCGATTTTACATATAAATGGCTATATGGTTATTTTGTGTTCAGATCTGAATTGGCACATTAGTTGAAAAGCTATTTGTTGAGACCACAAAGGTTTGTTCACATGTTATTGTGTGTATATGCTGGTGAGAAAGTCAAGTGTGAAAGAGCATTTCAGAGTATGAAAGAAAGCTAAAATCTAAGACATGATAAGAGAAAAAAGAGACAGCATTAGAGTACATTGACATTTTGGTGGTCTTTCATGATGGCAAGATGATAAGATGACGAGGGCTGCAACTATCAATTATCTGTTATTCTGTTTATTTTATTTTATTTTATTTTTTAAGAAAACCACAGATAAGAGTTGAAATTATATATTTTTTAAAAGCAGCAAACCCTCACAGTACATGACCAGTTTTTGGAAGACTTATTATTCCCATTTTCAGCTTTATGTTTTTACTCTTGGTTTGTATTAGAGTAACTTTGTGTGATTCACAATTCAAATGAATCCTTATTTGTCTTATATCGGTCAAAGATGGAACCCCAGAGTTCATCCACTGTCTGAAGCGGTTTTAGCTCCCCTGCCCCTCCCTTTAAGCAATCTTTCTTTGGATTGGCTGCCCCTTGTAAACAGAAGGTTTGAACAACAGGTAGGTGGGGCTTCCTGGTTAAATTTTTGCTATGTTGCAATTTTGGAATGTGTTTTGCTGTTTTCACTCACTCAATAGTTTTATTTAAACATACCAATTACTTCTCTAGTTGTTAGGTTTAAGGCACCAGGAGCCCCCTGGTTACAGTAGGTGTAGAGAAGGATCAGGGTTTGGGTTGAAATACACCCATTGATAAGAGTGACCGTGCACCTTGAAAAATTCAGTTTATTCAATATATTTAATTTATTTTAATTGTGGTATATGGGAGTGTCCAAGCTCATCTATATGGCAATGAGTTGGGAGTTAAACCCATCTCACTATCATAATATTCCACTCTATTATGGTATGGCAGATCTTTCTCCATTAACCACTATCTGTGCTTCTAACAGCCATACATACAGATAATTTATACGAGCAATCTGTTCAACTATTGAATCAGTCAGGTAAATGTAAGGCCTTCACTAAGCAAACTGTATTTGTAGTTTTGTTTTTTTTTAAATACATTTATTTGTAGTTTTTACCTCAGCTACTTTGTTTTGTTTTCTATTTCACTGAGCTATTCTGCGTTTTTTTTCTTTTGTTATTTGTTCTGTTCACTGTTTTGAGTGCTGTAACGCAGGAGTGGTAGAAAAAAGTACATCTTAAACTATTTTATTTCCCAAGCCCCCACACAAAAAAAAAAGAAAAAATAAAACTTAATGAAAAACTAAACCAAGGCCTAGGCTGTTACAGGCTAAGAAATCCCAGAAAAGCATGTAGTTATAGTAAAAATGTGCAAGTTTCTCAGCTCCCTGGTAGATTCTACAAACTAAGTTTTATGACAGCAAAATCACTGCCAGCACTTAAGAGGAACAACTGAGAGACTTTGACTACAAGATGAAAGGGGAGGCTTTAAAACATATCATAAAGTACTCAAGACAAATCAGACCTGTCCACCTACATGTAATGTAATTCGAGAGACTGACAGTCAGCACATTAATGTC
Source organism: Etia nguti (assembly GCA_015106755.1). Classification (NCBI taxonomy): domain Eukaryota; kingdom Metazoa; phylum Chordata; class Actinopteri; order Cichliformes; family Cichlidae; genus Etia; species Etia nguti. The sequence continues at coordinate 60,360 of VUQG01044282.1, forward strand.
ACACCAGCTGAAGCACTGAAGGCCTATGCTGAACCGCCACAGAACCAAAGTAAAGCTCTCACACGAGGCCCGTTCATCCACTCTGCTGCTGAACCATAATCACTTCGCTGCTCCGCGGCTGGCCGGTGTGATCGCCACCTGTGCTGACAGCGCTGGCAACGGGAACAGCAACCGCAGCCAGGAAGTGCATCAGCATTTCACCACCAAATCGCGATTAGAGCACACACTCTGTACTTCATTTCATGGCATAAGAGTTTGTGAGATTTCTGTTCCACAGCTGTGAGAAAGCAGTAAAAACAATAAAGTGTGAATTTTGCAGGTAAAATGTGAGAACTGCCTGTTTTTGGCATAATGTTGCTCTAAATAATAATTTAATTTACATTAATACAAAAGCCTACTTCTCCTTTTATTGAAAAAGCAAAGACCCTAAGTTATTCTTAAACTACACAATATTGCTTTAACTCATCAGACTGATCCTTCATGAGATTTTGAATCTATAGCTTTTCAGGTCTGCTGTAGAACCACCATACATTAATAAATATATAGGTAGACACGATGGATTCCCATCTTACATCACTTCATGTTGAGAATCACCACGGGTACCATGATCGAGTATGCATGACTGTGAACGAGAGACCAGGAAGCAGTCTTTGCAGAGGAAGACTTTAGAGTCCCCAAGCCAGAAGGACAATTTTCTTCAGCACTGTGCTCCATGAATCTGTCCACAGGGTAAGACTGTCAACACTATCATCTAACATAACTGTAACATTGTGACGCCTCTGAGGGAAAACACTGGTTGCAAGAATATCAGATGTGACACACCAGCAGTTGGGTGATCCATCATGACACTGCACAAGTTTTTTTGGAGCTACAAGTATCAGTGCCCACTTGCCCTCTTCACCAGGTACACTCTCATGAATGAAATCCAGGTTAAATGTGTCTTTCACACGGCTTTGCAGATTGTGCTTTAAGGACTTCCAGGGAATGTTGAATGTGCATAAAATGGTTAGCCAGTTTTTGCTTTAAATAAAAAGTTCCAGCATATTACCATTTTGGGTCACACCCAGACCCAAATGTCTTAAACTATCTTGTTTTAGCAAAATGCTGCCAATAAGTTCTCTTCTTTTTGAGTTCACTGCATCTTGTTCCTTATTTTCTGTCATATAAATATAACATAACATAAAATTCAGTAGTGGACATTTCTATTAACTATTTTTTAGCATTTTGGCCAAAAAGCTCAGGTCTCAGACAGCTCTGAATCTATGTGGTCATTTACTCCATGCACAGAATGAAACAAAAAATGTTGTTCCAACGCAAAAATCTGCCCAATCCCAGCCGACTTTTTAAACGAACATGTGTTCAAAAAATAGTCTATTGGAGTAGTATTACCAGCATACAAATGTACTCTACCCAAGCATATAAATTACTGACTGGGCTCAGGGATAATATGCACTTAATATCAATATTTTCTGAATACAGATTTTCTACTTCAGATATCATAATAGGGCATTTAACAGTATCTCAGCCTCTTAATAGGGACATACATGGAAAATGATACATACAGCATGTGATTTAAAAAAAAACCCGAAATCAATTGTTATGTGACTCAGTAAGAACTGAGCTTAAAATGTATTAATAATTTATGTGACTGGTTAAGTTTGTTTGCCTTTTTAGCAGACAAACATTTTTTAGATGGATTCCTATTCAATTTCAATCTGTTTCTGGAAGCCAGGTGAGGGACACCCAGTCAGAAGGAAGCAGGCGCATATGTGGGAAGACTGGCCTTAAAGGGACAGGAGATAAAGTGGCTTGTTTGAGACAGAAGATTAGGGGTGGGTTTTGATTATCGATTTATCGATTAAAGCTAGCTTGGATAACGTGATATCGATTCATTAAAATGCTGAATCGATTTTTAAATATACATTTATTTTGCCTGAAACGCCAGAATCTCAGGTTAAACCTCACAAAATTTTGACAACCACCAAACAACTAAAACAGTAAATGAGAGCAGGTACACGGATTCTGCACAAAGACGGCATTATTCGCTTGCACCACCAGTCTACCGTTGTTTACAGCGCTGTCGGCCGCTGGTTTGTTTGTTTGTTTTTTTTGCTTGTTTTGTTTTTTGTTTTTTTTTAACTTACTTCCGACAAGAGAGCCTCATTTCTGCCGTTCAGTACTGAAGAAATTTAAACTTTTTAAAATTATGACAAACTGCAAAACGCTTAGCTGTGTCTCTTATAAAACCTCTGTAACTTTGCTCTGCTTCACTTCAGCAGCATCAGGTAATGTTCATATGTTGATTCATGGTTTTCTTCTGTTTTTGTTCTACTGCAGAATATTTTTAAGGTCATCTCCTATAAAAACCCAGGCCATGAAAATCTCCTTCATGTTTTTCTGTGTTTTATCCTCAGTTACTTTGACACAAAGGCATCTGCTGTGATGCTTACACCTTTGAGAAAGTCTTGCAAGTGTCAGCTTTCTTTTTATAGATATAAAAATATGGATATGTACTGATAAGTGATCAGAATTATATTTCTGACTGTCTGAGGCAAAATTTCCCCGATTCAAATGGAATCGATTTGAATCATGGATCGAATCAAATCGGGACCTTGTGAATTGGAATCGAATCGATTCTAGAAATCAGTGACGATACCCAGCCCTACAGAAGATGAATCGAAGGCCTGCATGAAGTCCCAAGATGAGAGAAATATGGATTATTTTGAACACTGATATGTGCAAAGCTTCTCTAGAAGAGTCCCAGAATTAAAATTTAGACCTGAAAATAAACATAATAGGCCGTTTTTAATGTCAAATCAGGTAGTCATTCATAAGTTATTAACTTTGCGGGTTTTCTCAGAAAGGGTTTTATGGCGGGGATAAAAACACTTCGCACTTGTTCATTTGGGAAGGTTCCCCTTCAAAAAAGTCATCCTTGAAGCCTTTTTCTCTCTTAAAAGTGAAACATGAAATAGCATTAAAGGCAAACACAAATCCCATAGTTGCCTAGTTTCTCTGCCAGTCACATAATCAAACAGCTTCTTCTGTCTGGTTCTTGCAGGCGGCGAACATTTTGCAGCCCTTCAGACATTTTTCCTTTTGTCTCTTTTTAAGTTCCTCGTTATGACACTCAGTGACAGCAGTAATTCTTGGTTGCTCGACAGATCATTTGGTCCCCAGTTTGTTTCGCTTCACTAGTAAAAATATTGAGAGATGTTTCCGACTTTTTTTGATGCAATTGAGGAATTTATTTTCACTTTTTTTTTTTTTCTCTGGCAGCAAAATGTATTACCTCCCCCAGTCAGAAACTACTGAACATTAACCTGATCTTCCCATTAACTTTAAGGGCTGGCTAAATCTAAACGACACACCATAAAGAGACTTGAAGAACATCGTGAGCCTAGCACCATTAAGGCTACTAATGACCCATAATGCAGTGTCACACTGGTGCTCTCTACATCCGAAAAAACTATATCTGAATAGATTAGTGTCTAGTCCTCACTTAGAATATGACCACAAATGCAATTTCCAAAAATAAATGTAGCTGCACGTTTTGGTCAGTACTAAATGAGAAATCCAAACTGCCCTTCAGTCTTTAATTTTATCCCCAAATGTTTTCACTAAAGGAAATAGATCATTTAACTGAAAAAAAACCCCAAGTCAATCCAGCTTCTTTGGTCGATCACGGTGAAATCGAGATTCTGCTAATGATTTCTCTTTTTTTGGACAGCAGTTCAATGTCAAATCCATTGCACTCTCAGACAGGCTGAATTTGACTTGCGCCACACGTTGTGTAACTGGGTTTTAGACTTCTTATGGAGAAGAAAACAGGTGTTTGGGGAAGCTTTAAAACAGTTGGTTATGGAGCACAGGAGCTGCTCAAGGTTGTTCCACCATCCTCCGTTGTAATTTCTGCACAATTGGTTGTGTTTATCAGGCTGAGTCTGTAAAGTTGTTTAAGCTCACAGACAATGCCGCTGTTGTTGGGTTGATTGCATATAATGAATCACTTTGCATAGCTAGCACTGAAGCACAGTGGAGAGGTTTTCAATCCGAAATAACCTTTTGTTTCGCCTGAACAGGAGCAACAATGAGAAAGAAACTCCAGGCGAGAAATGAGATGCAATCAGTCATCCTAAATGAGCAGAAAAGTGGAAAGGCTAGAAAAACTTTTTAGTTCCTCAGCACTAAAATACTGTCAGCTTTGAAACTGGAGAGCAATGTTGACAGCGTGGTGAGAAAGACCCATCAGAGATTCCACTGACTCAGACGACTACAAGATGTTTGATGAGTTTCTGGCAGCCATGACCCATTTCTGCAGTAACAGGAGTGATCAAAAATGTTAGAACAAATGTTATTGCTTTCTGTTGCCTCCCTGTGGTTTGGGGCTTTCTGAGTCTTGACTTCCTGTGAGAGGAAACATTCGCCCATCCTGCTTAGCCATTACCAACCATCCCAGTGTGTGTCGGTGCACCGCACACAGGCAGAGTAATGCCTTGAGGATCCCACTGATGCTCTGCTTCCTTGAAGTTAATGTAGTAATGCCACAATGGTATAAGCCTTCGTTACAAATAGAAGTCTTTTAAGGGCATATTTTCTTGGTAAACATTAGGAGTAAAATTAATTCAAATAGTCTTTGTCGCAACTTTTAAACGCTCAGAATTGAAGAAATTAAAACAGTGAAGCATAAAAATCTCCAAAGCTACAGATAAAATGTTTAAGACCCACCAGAGGAAGGATTACATGCTCCTTCACTGGCTGAGGTAAGTCTCTAAAACTCTTAAGATAATGTCTAAAAGTAATTTTCATCGAGGACATATTTTATGACCCCAGCGAATCAGAACCTGCAGAGCAGCTCGAAGAGATACTTCTCAGATAAATGTAGCCGTAAAAGACAAAGTAAAATAACTTCCCACTTTTAAAAAAGGAGAAATTGTATTTACCACCCACAGCTCCAGCCGAGGATGCTAATAAGCTTAAAGTCCTAAACAGAACGGATGGGGAGTCTCATGTTCCTTGGAGTCATTGAGCCTTTCAGCCCAGCAAAGATAAATACATACATTGAAAGGTGGCTTGTGCTTTTTTTTTTAATCTTGAGGTTTTTCTCTAAATTTATCCTCCGAGTGATATTTCACCATCATCAAGAGTGCCAAATCCCTCTCTGTAAAAATGAAAATTGCTCTTCATATGTCTGTGTTTAAATTTTTCAGATATATTAGATATATAATGCAACAGACAGAAAGCAGCATTCAGTGCTCATAACTAAATTCTGTGTATATTATTCTGCAGAGTTTCTATAAGCTATGAGCTGGGGTATATTGTGCTGTACCCTTGTTATGGTGCTCTACTGACAGAATTCTATATGTATTTATTATTTTCCAGTAGAATATAATCCCATCTGCATCAATAGCTAATATAGCTAACAGTTTCAGTGAACAGCGGCACTCTGTTTGAAAATGTTATCAACCCACTAAATGGTTTTTATCAGTCCCATATTGTGAGTTGGAACCCTCCTCTGCCTACTAGAAGGCTCTTGTCACATCTTATCACATTCTGTGGGGTCATTTTGCCTTTCTGAACAGAAGTAGAAATGAATGGTGTGTTTCCAGGTTAAAATAAAAGAAACCATATCTACAGGCTGGAGGGCTGGAAGTTTTTCAGTCCGCTCAACTTCTTCTTTTTCCCGCTGCTCCCTTTAGGGGTCACTAAAGCAGATTATCTGTCTCCATCTCACCCTATTCCTAGCATCCTCCTCTGTCACACCATCCCTGTGTATGTCCTTCTTCACTATATCTATTCGATCTTCCTCTTTTCCTCCTGCCTAGCAGCTCCATATTCAACATCCTTTGTTTAATATCCACCATCCCTCCTCTGCACGTCCAAACTGTCTCAGCCCTGCCTCTCTAACTTGGTCTCCAAACTGCTCAACCCAAGCTGTCTGATATATTTGTTTCTAATCATGTCCATCCTAGCCACTTCCACTGAAAAATCTTAACATCTTCATCTCCTGCCACCTCCAGCTCTGCGTCCTGTCTTTTGTCAGTGCCACTGTCTCCAAACTGCACACCACAGCAGGTCTCACTGCTATCTTCTAAGCCTTCCCTTTCAATCTTACTGATATCCTTGTGTCACCCTTGACACTCGTCTCCACCCACTCTATCCTACCAACACTTTCTTCTTCACCTCTCTTGTGCACTAATAATTACTTTAGATGGTTGACCCAAGGTATTTAAGCTCACCTGCTTTAAGTACCGCTACTCCTTCATGTGATGCATGATTTGAAGTTAACTTCATTTTGTTAAAACATTTCTGTGATTTTCACAAGATATTGGATTAGGTGAAGCATCAAGAGTTAGTCGTAACCAAGAAAGAACTTTGTTAGTTTTGGTAAAAGATCTTTTTTTCACTTAAAACACACACATTTCTGAATTTCAAAGCACATGTTATAGGGGCACATTTGCCAGCTTATGGTAGTCATAGTCCAGTGGACACATCAGAGAGCAACATGGGGTTCAATATCTTGTCCAAGGATACTTCCCCATACTTGGCTAGGCATGCATACTGGAGATTGGAGCAGCTAGAGATTGAACCACCAACCTTCCCATCAGGAGATGACCTGCCCTACCTCCTGAGTTACAACCACCCTTGGTGGGGTACAGTAACACCATGGAAAAGTGGTTGGAGATGCAGCACAACCAAAATTATTGTACTATATGCATTGAAAGTGTACAGTCCTTGCCTTCAACACTTAAAGGCTGAACCATGAGATAATTGCCAAAAATTCTAATTTTCTTTTAAAAAATTGACCTTTTATTGAACCTCCTGACAAATTTAAGAAAAAAAAGAATTAAATATTAATTTGTATTATATGTGCTACAGTAGGCATCCTTTTTTTTTTGCAATTTATTTCTTAAAAATTTAAAAATCTATATGATACACTTGGCGTGAAAGGATTAAAATGGTTAATTAAAAGACAGGGATCCAGATTTGTGACCACTTGAAGATGGTTGCCATGTTCAACGCCACTTTAATGAATCAAGATGAGAGTAAACCAGCAGTAAAAGGGAGTCGGTCTGCTACCTGTCTGATTCAACTACCCCTGTTTTGATGACGGGTTGCCTCCCACCAGGCAACCTGTGCAATCGCCTTGCAATCAAAAGTGGTTGCCCAGAGATTGAAGCTGTTGCACGCTTAGTGTCTGGGCAATCAGGTGAGCACTGCAACTTCTTGCAACTGGTGTTCGACACCAAAATAATTCAGTGCAGCAATCGAGCAATCACTATTTTTTCCCAGTTGCAAGGAGGTTGCTATCCTATTTTTACTTTGACTGAGTCTTAACATATTTACTGCTTACATTTTACATGCACTTCTTCACATGATCTCTAGAGGTTTATACATAGCCTGTGTGTCTCTCTGTTTGTGGCTGATTAAATTGCATAATAACAGCCTGCTACTAATAACAACTGATCAGTGCCATAATATCTGAATCAGATGCTAGCTTCAGGGTGGCAGCTATGTAAATTTTCATCTGACACATTCCATGTCACATGTGGATGATGTAGCCTCAAGCAGAGATGAATTTTAGACTACAGCCGTCTCACTTTTTCTGACGTCACACCTCCAGATTGTTTTCAAGCTCATAGTCATTAGCATCAGCCAGCAATTTATGAGACTTGGCTCAGCTCCCTCTGGAGCATCAAAAGGCTTTATACGTCTTCTATCTGAAATATGTAGACCTCTGACCTGTCAACAGATTTTAAAGTGTTGTTCCCTTACACTCGTATGCTGCGCTGTTAGTTGATATATATACAGACAACGCATGTGCGTAGGGGCCCGTGACCGCCAAAGGCCCTGTTGCCCAAACATATTTTTCCCTTCTGCAAATATAAATTGATACATTTGGTAATTATAGGCCTCAGTACTGTCGCAGTGCATAACAATCAACTCTCTGCCCTCCGAACATAAGATTCGTCTGTGTGTGCTTTTCCAGCACTGCCCAGTTGGCTCAGTTGGTTAGAGCTCATCTTTACTAACATCAAACAACGTTTTGCATCAGAAATAGAAACAGTCCTGCTTATATGCATAACTGTAGCAGCTTTTTAATGTAAAACCCAATAGCAATCGTAAAGACATTTTACACAAAATGGACCGAACACATCCAATATATGTCATCCAGTCCTTTTTAAAAAAATTTTAAAACCTTTGATCTGTTTTTTAATGTCTGGACTTCAGAAACTTTTGTTGAAATCAAGGGAAATCTTAATCCCAAAGCATCAAATGTCAATTAAGACATGAGGGCAATTCCAATTTTGTGAAAAAGACTTTTTTCCTCTTTCAATATCACAATGCCTCTTGTGCCACATGTCAGGTAAAGAAAAGGTTTGGCCTTCTCAACCCTCTAACCCCATCCAAGAATTTTACAATGACCTAGATCGCCGCCTGTAAACCTGCTCTTATCGCCAAAATGCGATCGACCTTAGAGATACTCTTGTTGCTGAACAGAGGCAAATCCCCGCAGCCAGGTTTCAGAATCTGGCAGGACTGAAAACAGAGAGTGGAGGCTGCGGCAAATAATAAATTGCTTTTTGTAGCTGTTAATGAGACTTGTGCAGTTCTCAGCTGGTGATTTGGCCCACTCCTTTTAAGCAAAATCCTTCACCAGGCTTGATGGGTGCCCTTCTATTAGCTGCCAGTTTCAGCTTGTTTCATTCAGGATCTATCAGATTAATATCATGCCTCATAGCAAGGCAATTCATAACAATTAATCTTCGTTTTTCATCCATGTATGCAGGGAACATGACCTACGACTGAGGCAGACTCTCTAACACTGGGCTGATAATTTTCCGATTTCCTTGTGTCCTGTGCCAAATGCTCCAAAGAGACCAGATAACACAGCTGAGCCTCCTCTGTGTTTCACAGTAGGGGTGCTGTTTTTCTTCTTTGACAGATTCTCTTTTTATTATTGCATGAACACAGAGCTGATGAAACTTGAAGTGACAAAAAGCACTAATTTTGTTTCATCTGTTCCAGTGACATCCTCGCAGAAGCCTTGTCATCGGGCATTTTAGCAAACTCCAGTTGAGCTTTTTTATGTTTTCCTTTTAAATGTGGGGATTCTTCTTCCATGGAGCCCACTTTCCCTCAGAAAGCCACATACCGTGCAACCTTGAAGACTTTTTTTTTCACCACTCAAACCCTGCTTCAATCAGTCCGGTGGGTCAGTGACTTGTAGCCTTTACCACAAGCATGCTTGTCAATTATTTTACTTTCCTCAGTCAACAACCGTCTTTAATTTATCTTTTTAGAATAAAGCAGTATGACATTGAATGCTTTTCCCTATTTAAAAAGCCATTTTTTCCACTGAAGATTAGAGCAATAATAATTAAGGACAATTGGAAATATTATCACATTTCCTCAAGATCACATTTCATTTATAGTAAATAGCAGCCAGTTGCTGCTAATCAAATACACTTGATTCATCAATCATCAGTAAGTGTGGCCACTGCAAAAGTAGAAGTTTGGGTAGTTTGCTGGTCTGGAGCGTTCGGGTATGTGTTAACACATGTCATAATCTTCCCAGGAGTCGATGTGTCAGCAAATTCCCCCCAAGGTCAGACTGTGATTGGAGAAATAGCAAAAAACCCAAGAGCTGCATGTCAGACTCTACAGGCATCAGTTAGCATGTTAAATGTTAAAATTCATGACAGAATGAATAAGTATGGACTGTTTTGAAGGCTCTTCTCTACCAAAAAACAATATGGAAGAATGGTTTAGGTTTGTATCTATTTGTATATTGAGGAAGAATCTTCTTTGAAAATATGAGATCAAAGTAGAAATATAATTCTGGCTCGTGGTGTTTGAAAAACTGTAAGTAATAATAATAATAATAATAATTTTTTGTAGAGAACAAACAAATTCAGTCATAAAAATATTAATACATTACTGATTTGTGCATGAAATGTTTATATGCATGGTTTACGCACAGATTTGTGCGCAATGGCCCAATCAAAGCTCAGACCTCAGCCTGACTAAAATGCAGTAGCAGGACTTTAAGATTGTTTTTCATTAATTAATGCCAGCAAACCTCAATGAACTGAAACTAGCACTGTAAAGAAGAGTGGGCCAGAATTCCTCCACAATGATGTGGGAGGCTAAAAATCATCAGTTATCAGTTAATTTCATCAGGAGAAATGGTTTTCTTGTAAGGTGACTGGATTCTTGCATGACCCCTATAAGGCTGCTTCAGGTCAAACTCTGTTCTTTGTCAACGTACTTACTAAAAAAAAATCTCAGCTATGGGCGTCAATATTTTAGCAGACAGATGGCGAAGCCAAACACTTGCTAAGTGTTATTTAAAGTGATTGTGTCGGAGTAACTTTAATGTGAAATGTTTTAATTATTTACTTATTTATTTTAGCAAAGACGGGAAGCACTATCTAACCACATGCTCTCATCAGTTTTTACAGCTCCTCAGATTTTTCTCTTTTACCCAAGTAGGTTGAAGTTAACTACTGCTAAACATGATAAACTGATGGTTTACCTGAACATCTGGCATTATTTTTTTAAGTGATTCTTTGGAGTGGCTTTTGTGCACAAACTGATATTATTTTTTTTTCTCAGCACGGCGCGTCCTATGTTTTGGTGGTGTTGTTGGTTGAAGTTAGCTCACGGTACATATGATATAAGTCCTCTGGAATTTCTCCTATGAAGGTGCCAAGGAAAACCTAATAATATGCTAACTACCTAGTTAGGTACATTGATTACTTGTTGATCTTATTACATGAAGTTTGCTTATTTTGGACAATGACAGAACATTTAACCAAACACATGAAGATGACTTTGCAAGTGCAAAAAAGTAGAATTTGGAGTTAACATCACTAGCTTTCAAGTATTCTCAAAGTAGGCTACTTGTAAATTAATTATTTTGCACACAAAGTGAGTGCCCTGCATATTTCCGAAGCTACTGCTTTTCAAAGTAGGCCTAAACATGCTAATAGATAATGGAAATGATAAAAAGTTTTTATCAAGTTAAAATTTTAGTTGCACCTCACCTTCACAAAAAGGCTCAAATATGTTTCAGTTTGAATTTGTTTTATTAGGAATTGCTTGAAACTGATGGTAAGGGTTGCTGACACCTGTGGTAGAAGGGTGGCTCATCCTTACACCTGACAAGTGCTTTACAAATATACTCTGTGTTAATGCCTTCTACGGGTATATGTTTATTACAAGGCAGCAAGTGTTTGTGTTGTTTTAGCAAACACCATCTTACAGTTCCTTTTTTTTGTTTAGTTGTGATTAGCTTGTGTTAGACTACTCAAAGGGAAATATCTGCATCTTGTTTTTCATCATCAGTGTTCTTCATGTTGTTTGATGGAGTTAGCTTGATAGAACGATAGTTTGTCCAATAATCAGCAAGTTATGTTTTTGAAAGTGCCTGCCCTTTTTCAAACTGTTTCCAAGCAGGATTTCTGTAACCAGCCATCTGGTGTGTCAGACAAAAAGAAGGAAGCATTTGGTTACATTTGTACATGTCCCAAAATTGCGTACACAAGACATTATAAATGAATGAATCTGAATTTAACTGGGTAAAACAGGCAATTTACTGTGTGTTCCTGGTAAAAACATGTCACTTTTTCAACCATCTCTTACATATAAATATTTCTACAGGACGCGAGTGGCTTTCTAGCTTCGAGTACTTCTGCTACAGAAATTATTTTTGTCAGAAAATATACATTTTTCAACATATTTTGTTTCTCATAGAGCCTGAAGACAGTGAAAGCAGCAGTTTCTGTTCAACCTACTCTCCGCGCTCCCAGTGAAGTGCACAATGAGCCACTGCTGAGGTTTTCTTAACACATTGTTGAGTAGTTTCTGTGGTTGGAGCAAAGGAAGTGGACCATAATGTAGTGCCGCTGATGCACCGCGAAGTCTATTAACTCATTCACCATAAAGTGCCTGCCTGACTCGAGACATCCATCAACCCTTTCTGGCAAGTGCGGAGAGAAAAGTCAAATCACGGAGACTGTAAGAAGCTGAGTTCAGGGCCGAAAGATCACACGCACTCTTTGTGAAACTAATTCCATATGGTTGAGTTTTAATGTCAGAAGTTTCTTTGTTGGTTTTTAAAGGTCACCGAAGCAAATTACTAAAGAACCGTTGATTCAGTAATGAGGTGAACTTGAATCGTCACACTCGCTGCATTTGTTACTTCCATACCCTAAACACACTCACACACAGATGGAAACACTTTATGCATGTACTGCACACACTCACATAGCCCCAGGTGTTGAACATGTTGAATTTTGCTGCTATTTTAGTCTTTGAGCATGATGGTCGCAGCTGTCGGTGGGCCCTCTGGACACATGCACACACAGGCACACGCATAAGGTCTCAGTCCCAAAGTAAGCACTGATCATCTGAGGGAATTCTATGAATTCCCAGGCATGTTTTTGCCTGGGAATCATTTTGAAAAATGATTAAAATATTTGTGAAATGAAATCTGTACTCTTTTTGTCTTCATTTTCTTTATTGTTTCACAAGCAGGGGAAATTACAGGGATGTGGTGGCAAAAGGTATTCACAGTTTCATGGACTGGACTTATGAAAGCAATTCAAAGGAAGAGAAAAACAGTGACAACAAGACACTCTGATATCAAGTCTACTGATTTATTTTCATTTTCAGAGTAATTTGTTATTTTCAATGGATTTACTAGATCTATTATATTAGCGGGGTAATATCTTGGATATGAGTTTGCAGAAATGAGATTACACAAAAAAAAACAGCTAAATATTAGTTTATCAGATCTCAAGACAAAACAGGATAAAATGCTTTCTGAAGAAACTGAAATAATGCCTTTCGAACCCATTAATTGATGACCGGACCTTTTAAAGAACATACAGTGTGTACAACAGCTCAACAAGAGGACATAGTAGGTGGGCATGGGGGTTTGTTTACTAGCTAAAATAGCATCAGAGTACATGATACAAAAACTGTGCCTCATTCAACTGAGGTTTCTCTACAAAAATACATCTAATAACAGCTTCTTTTTTTTTTTACTTCTTTTCTAATGTACACAGTTTATCACAATAATACAGAAAACCTATGTTCATAGCGAACACATGGTTTCATACCCCGTGTGGTGCACGGCTACAAGGAGAGGACACGTTGCTGTGTGAGTGCCATCACACTAGCTATGATTCTCATGTTTCTTGCACAAACTGCTGCAAGAAGAAGAATTAGTTGTGAGGTTTGCTACTGTTCATAAGCTGCATGTATGTCACCGCAGGCACCTATAGTGTCACTGCAGCGACATGACTAACCTACCAAAGGTGAGGAGGCAGCATTTACTTAATGATGAGCTCTGGGAAAAACAGCAGAGCAGGCAAGGCAGGCAAAGACTGTTCCTATTAAACTATGTGTGTGTGCATGTGTGTGTGTGTGTGCGTGTGTGTGTGTGTGTGTGTGCGTTCAAGTTTCTGGGATCAATAAAACCAATATATTTTACAGAGCTTGCCTTAAGATTTTAGTGAGAATAAGGATGCCAATCTGCCCACAAAAACTGCTTCCTGTCGTTGAATTTTAATGCATATTTTTATTTGTTTTTATTTTATTTGTCATAGCCGCCTGCACCAGAATAATCCATATTCGCTGAGATGGATAGGTGCTGCCAGTGATGCCCCAAAGCAATCGCAGCCAGATGTTCAGCTTCAGAGGAGCGAGAGAAAAACAATGTGTAAGTAGGTGTGGGCGTTTCTCTGCTCTTCCTTCCTCGTTACTCCTGCCATTCACGCCTCTGAAAGTCTGAGTGTCACGCAGTCAGGAGCGGCTCTCCGGATTTACGAAGAAGCGGCGCATTTTGTTATCTGTGACAAATTTCTTCTGCACTTCAGCCGAGATCATTTAAATGAGATAGATTTAAACAAAGAATAAGGGTAGAGCTACGCCTTTTCCGTATGTGCTGTGTCCTATCCCTCTGCTTTAAAGGAAAAATCCACCCTGAGGCATTGTTCAGATAGAAAAAGTAAGAACACTTTGAACATCCTGCGTTTGAGTGAAATGATGTGACTGCGCTTGGGTTATTTTGTCACACACCACAGAGTGGAAAATCACCTGTCAAAGTGCAACAAGCAACCAGTGAGTGACAACAGAGGGGTGAGAGTGTTCATTTAAAAAAATTGTTATTTTTTGATTACCTGTCAGTCAAATCCTCACATCTTCCTACGTTTCATCGCGGCTCTATCTCACGGGGAAAAACCCTATTGGAGTCAACTGTGTCCTGTGGCGTGCAGAATCACTCACTGTGTGCGTTTAGGCCTAAATGGGTGAGTCACTAAATGCAAAGTTAACCACCTCTTAGGGATGTTTGTAGTTCAGCTGCAGTGGAGTGAAACGGGAGAAAATCAACAGTCTAAAACGTCAAGCGTAAAGGTCAGACGCTGGAGCCAGTTCATCAGAAACAAAGAGCAAAGGCTTATTTCTGAACTTAACATTTTGTTCTGACGTTCAGCCGTCACGGCCTGAAGACAGACTGCAGTACAGACTCTCACAACTTATATTATACCATAGACTATATAGTATATAAAAGATGGATGTAGTTTCGTGGTCTAAAAAGGGAAACGTTGGATTTTTTTAAACCTGCATTCTTTCCCATGGTCCACGAAAGGCGAGTCATTTGGGTTCAAAATAGAGGTACAGTTATATTGAAGTACATGAGAAAACGACCCTAATGCTCACCTGATTTATGACCTCTGTAAACACTTTCCTGATTATTTTATTATCTCAATAGCTAGTTTCAAGCCTTACCAAATACAACATGTTGTTCATTTAGTAACTTATGGTTGCAAGTTTTGCAATCAGTTCATAAACCAGGGTATGTTTTAAGGGCAGGGGTGAGGAATTTATTTTTCCAAGGGGCCACAAGAGACGCTGGGTCTGCTGGAGGGGTGCACCAATAGGCTTGTAAAGACATAAAATGAATATTGAAAAGAACTGAGTTAAACTTATTGGTGCGGCCTTCCACTGTGTCTCATGTGGCCCCATGGAAAAACGAATAGCCCACGACTGGCTTAGCCAATGCCAGAATATATATAATAAAAGTGTGACAAGGGGTATTTTACAATCATACATGCATAGGACACAGAGAAATGGAGCTATAGTTGCAAAGTGCAGAAATATCTGTCTTTGATGGCGTGTTGTGGAAAACAGGAAAGTAATTTTTCCTACGTGCAGAAGTGGATTAATGAACTCGCTGCACAGAATTACAGTTGGGGTCACAGAGAGATCGCAGAATGTGCTCAACACATTTCCATTTGTTTTGCAATTTTTGAGTGAGATCATGCTTTCAGTTACAAAATTGTAGGATTTAATGTAGCTGAGGGAGAGCTCAGTTGCTACCTTATAATAGATATACAAAGTGCTGCCATTTGAGCTTGTATTTCTTGGTATGAAGTCTTGGCAATGGCCAAAAACGCTTCAGTCAATGTTTCAAGATTTTACAAAGCATTATGTGAAGTCATTGTGGGTTTGTTCATCTATTATTTACAATCTATGGCTTTTGCTGTAATGGCAGCATTAGCAGGCCTATATTCATTCAGATAATACAAAATAATCATTAACATTTTACATTTTACTGTAAGTTGTGTTAGTGTTATCCACTGATTTTCCAGCTATTCACACCTCCCCCTTTTTTAAAATTCAGTACTGTAAGTTATAGAGTAATACAACCTAAAACAAAGACTATATTTTTGATTTCCATAAATGTAATCACTTTATTGTTGTTTAGGATTTAGGACATGGCTTTTCTGTAATTTCAGACGTCAATGTAAACTCAGGACAAATTCATCTGCAAGGCTGCTCTTAAGTGTTTCTTGTGTTTCTTTCCCACACGACTGGGTCAAGCTTGTGTGATGCTTGGTTCCGAGATATCTGTTGTTAAGCTTTGATTGGTGTACGTACAGACTGCTCTGCGACCTGCAGTTATCCCTAAAACTCATCTCTAAATACAGGGGAACCATAACTTCTGCTTCAGCATCTTTCTCTGCTGCTTTAAAATCTCATTGAGTCGAGGTTTTCAAAGGGTGACCCACAGGCCAGTGGCAGTCCTTGGTGACATTATGTAACAACAAGGCAATTCTAGGTAATAACAAATCAGCTTAGAATTACCATCAGAAAATCTGCTCATCCTTGAGCAAACACAGATGTGTTTGCTGCGTCATATGCTGGCTCCCTAAATTGGCACTTTTAAAACCTCTCTCAAAGAACGTTTTTTTTTCCTCTTTGCACTTCCTGAAAATCATTATTCACCTGTTTTATTGCTGTACTGGACAGTAAAATGAAAACATAATTTTAAAAGATAGGAGAAAAAAAAGACAATTTTGTTACAGAGAGTCTCTTAAGAGACCTTTTTTTGGCTCATGCTGCATTCACATCATGTTGGACCCTGAAAATTTCCTGTTATTCTGACTGGCTAGTGTTCACATTATCTCGGCCTACTTATGCTTTCACGCCCTGAACATATTATCTGTCTATTACTATGCTAGTCTTGTAGTACTCTACCATTTTAGCATATATTAACTCTGCTGGACCCACAATGGGCAAATTTACTGCTAAAGCAGACCAAAGAGATATCATCTTTTTTAATTCCATACATTTCCTTCCTTGTCTTACTCTGATTACTACATTACCCACAGTGCCGTGTGACTGCGGATGGTACAGTTCAAGATTGGGGTATGTTATGCTAGCATTGGATCCTTTAGCTCCAAGCCTACAGCTTTAGGCAGCGATGAGGAATGGGCTCAGTTCTTTCCAAACTCCACACCCCCAGATTTTATTTAGTTTTAAACTTTAGTCCCAGCCAGTTGACTCAAGGGCAACTCCGCAAGACCTGTAAACAGTCTTTGATGTGTAGAAAGTTCTCCTTTAATTTTGCACTTTATTTAGCTCCAAGTTAAAGAGGATTTGCTGCCATTAGTTCTGTACAAATATCTGAGATTCTGTCTGGAATATCTGTGATTTTTCAAGTTTGTTTCATTATGGTGTGGACGTGTTTTCCTGTCTGTTAAATGGTGGATGCTTATACCGTATTAAACAGGGTCCTTTGAACAGTGAATCACGCAAAGCTACTCCAGTATAGTTTAAGAATAAAAACATGCAGGTTCCCACTAAGTGAATGTGGCAACAGACTCATATTTTGTTAGTGAAATCTAACCAAAAAATACTCTTTCGTATTTGTTAAATGATGAAGCTTTCTAATTATGCAAAACAGCAAAGTAGCAAAAAATAGTGTGTTTAATGTTTTTAGAAACTTGGGAAACACCAAGATTGTGTTTCAAACTCTTTGTAACCCATTCTGGGAAAAGCAACTTCCTGTCCTGTGCAAGTCTTGAAGGTCATCAGCTCTTGATGGCCAGCGACCCGGAACAAACAAATTAAAATTAAGGAAAAATTCCTGCACATCTACGATGACAGACTGAAGAAATCTGAGCATACGTGGGTGAATTCATCCTTTAAAGTCACAAAATTTTCTAACGTGCTTCATGAGCAAATCGCCAGCTTAAAATGCAAAACAGCAGCTCTGACTGATTTCTGCTGAGGGAAACGAGCCCAGCTGTGTATCCCTACCACGATCCCGCTGGCTGCACACCTGAGGCTCATTTCAAGTGGGATTGCAGTTGATGAAGATAATTAGCCATCTTTATTTTTTTCAGACGTGTGAATCAGTGCTTGAGTGTTTGGACGGGGTGATGAGGTTTTCCAGAGGATTTGGCTTTAAGAAAGATCAGTTTTGTGTTTTTACTCAAGTGTTCCTGAAATTCCTCGCATTTCAGCTACGGTAAAAGTATGCAAGCGATGATACGCAAAGCTGTTTGCAACCACCTGACAAGTAATTTTTTGTATCAAAAATGTGAACATGTGCCACTCTTAATTCTTTTTTTTTCTTTTTCAAAACAATAACTGCAAGGGCAAAACTGCTGGGTGTGGAGTGGGGTACAGAGATGGGTGGTGGCTCTGCACAGGGTGAAATGCTGCTGCTAAGGGATATGGACCAGGGGCATCCAGGAGAGGGATGGGAGAAGATGCATAGAAAGTGGGAGTAAGTGCGGGAGGAGGAGGTAGTGGTGGTGGAGGTGGCGGCGGAGGGATTGGAGATAAATGTGGGGAGAAAGAGGGAATAAGATGTGGGTAGGAAGGAACGGCGAGGTGCGGTGCAGGTGGGAGGAGGGAAAGGTGATGTTGGATGACGGTGTGATGGAAGGAGATAGAGGAAGAGGAGGATGACGAAAGGGATGGCTGGAGGAGGAGGGGAGGATGGAGATGGACGCACGACGGAGGGAGGCGATGAGGAAAGCGGGGCATCTTCTCTGGGAAGAGACGTTTAAAATCTATCTCCCTCTCCGTACTTCTTTCCTCCTTTTCCTTCTCCTTCCTCCTCACCCACTCTTTCTCCCACTCTTCGTGTCTCTCCTTCAACTTTTTTCTCTCCATCTGTTTCTCCTCCTCCTTCTTTCTCTCCTTCTCCACACCTCTTTCATCCTCCATCTGCTCCCTCACGGGTGCAACATCTTCATTCACAGCATTAACACAGTGATTACAATCAGTGACATGATTACCGTTAAAATCGTCACACTGACCACCGTCAATATCATCGGCGCCACCCCCAACACTTTGCTGAATCCCTACGCAGCTTTTGTAATCAATCACTGAATCAGAGAGGATGTTTTTGTGTCGAATGTGGCACTGCGATTTGGCTTTCTCCTCCTCGCTGTGGTCACTTTTGTTATTTTTGTGGCTGTAATCGCAGTTGTGACTAAATGCGTCATTGGCTTTGGAGTCATTAGACTCTTTTTCATTCACCGTGTGCTTGTTTTTACATTGACAGTGGTCAGTGTGTGTGTTATTAGGGCTACAGGCAAAATAATCTTCAGAAAGGCCATCCACAGGTGTGTCTGCAGTTTTCTCATTGGCTTTTTTAGTCACGTGACCATGACGAAGACTTTTGTCTTTCTCAAAAGTAGCACTAGAGACGGCAGAACTGTCACGCTTATTTTGCGTGGTGCCCTTTTCATCATCCTGACTGTGGTCATTGGGTTTGTTATTGGTATGACAGTCACTAAAAGGTTTCTCCGCTGAACACTTCACCTTTTCCTCTCCTCCAGAGGGACTGCCGTTAAACTGGCTGTAGTCATTAGCGTCGGCATTGTTGAATTTGCTGTCATCAGAGCTGCAGTAGTTATCGAGTTTGTCAGCGGTGTTACCCTCCCTGGTATTTGAACACAGAGAGTGTTTTGTCCTGCAGAGCAAATGGCAGTCAACAGTTTTGTCCTCTGAAGTGTTGCAGGTGTCCTTGCTATTGAGTTCAAGTGTCTCCTTACCATCCTGAATGCAACAGACCTCGCCCTCGTTTAAATCCGAAGTCATATCAGTGCAAGCTCCATCTTGCCTTAAAACACTGGCGACTCTCCTTGCCTGTCTCCTTCCCCTTTTCCGTTTCTTCCTCAGCGTTGCCCCAGCCTCCGGCGATCCGCTCTTTCTCTTGCTGGCTGTTGATGCTCTCTTCGACATCACTTCCCCTGAAAGCGCATCGGCAGGGAGGGTCATGTCTACGCAGGCCGGCCTCAATCTGGGCTCTGTTTCTGTCTGTTGTGCAGAGCAACATGGGGTCAGGCTTGACACAAGATTGCTGTGTCCTGCAGGTATTGTTTGTCTTTGACTGCACGCTGTTTCTCTAAAAGGAGCAGGGACAAGGCTAATCGTTGGTTTGCATGCTGTTTTTCTGTGAGGTTTAGGAACAAGACAAATTTCTGGCTGGCGTGCTGTGTCACAACAGGAAAAAGGAAGACAGCTAATCGCTGGGTTACATGCGTTTTCTTCAGCTTTCGGAGCAGTGCTTATCTCTCCCTTACTCAGATTCCTTTGCTCCTCATCTCCCTGCCCGTCCTCCTTCCCTGCTTGTGTATTTTTGTGTATCACCCCCGTCTCTCTGTCATTCTGAGCAGGGTCGGGTGTAATTGCAGGACAGCGTGGCATCTCTATAACAGACCCAGGGACGAGGCTAATCACTGAGTTACATGCTGCATCCCTGCAGAGGAGCTTTCTGAGCCCCTGGCCCCACCCGGAGGCTGATTGCTGAGATTGATGCTGGCTGGCCTCCCTTTTCACCTGCAGACACAGCTGGTTACACCGATTACACCGATTCACAGGAAGATTACTTAATAGCTCCCCTCTCTTCTCGTCATTTCTACCTGCCCTCTCTTGCTCTGTCTGATCTCGTCTTATCCTTCTCTCTTCTCCCCTCATCCTCTTTTTTATCCCTCCCACCAGCCGATGTGCTGCAAGATTACTTAATAGCTCTTTTTCTCTCTTCTCCTCTTTTACGGTGCCCTCTCTTTGCAGCCTGTCTTCTCCTTTTCCTTCAAACATCTGATTCACACAAAGACTGCTTATTATCCTTCTTCCCCTTTCTGACTCTTTTCTGTCTGTTTCCTCTCCTCTTTTCTTTCTCCCCCTCTTTCTCATTCCTCTCCTTACCCCACCCCTCCTCTTCCTCCTCCTCCTCCCTGATTTCTGAAGGCCTAGCGTCGGAGCATGGTGGCCTTCCGCAGAAATGGGAACAAATTTTAAAGCGCTTTCATCATGGCAGCTGGAGCGATCCGGAACTGCGTCGCTACCACTACAATGGGCTACAAGTTCCATAGGATTTCCTGCCTGTCCTCCTTCATCCTCTTCTTCCCTTTCATCTATCTTCACCTCCTTTCCTCCCTTCATATCTTCCTGCTTGTGTTGGCAGTCAGGTTGTTTGATCACAGATGGCTTTATTCTCTCGCTCCCTTCCTCCAGCCCTCCTTTCTTTTTTTCACCCCCTTCCTTGGCCCTGTTATGCGCTCTGAAGTCATAAAGTAGAGGATTGACACTGTAGGAAATGGAGGGCGAAGTTTTGGTGTAGCTGACCATCTCCGTTGGCCACAGAAGAACCCTGCTACCATCTCGGCTCAGGACACGACAAAACGGCTCTTTGGGACGATTTGGAGGCAAAGAAGCTGACTCTTTTGATGGAGAGGAGTTTGATTCTTTGGGCTGTGCTTGAGCTGACATGGTCTCAGCACATGAAATTGATTTTTTAGGCTCATTTGTTGCAGGACAAGCCAGATCTTTTACTTCTTGGGGTTGGGTTAAATCTGTCTGATTTTCCACAGCATCACAGATTTCAACTTTGCTGTTTCCACATTCTGAATCTGTGCTTACACTTTCAGAAATATGTCCTGAAATGCCACTGTTTAAATAAAAATGAGTTCTAGTCCCACTTTCACTGCCGACTTGGGCTCCAGTCCCATCGTCCTTACATAAGGAGAGCTGGGCTCTATTCCCATTGATAATTGAGTCCTCTACTCTGATCACATTGCGATTACATAAAGAAACCTGGGCTCCAGTCCCAGAGAGTCCCACAGTTCTTTTCTCAGTAGACATAATGGCTCCAGCCTCAATGGGTCGAGTTTCAGATTTACTCTCCTCACTGCACTGGTTTCCAGTATTCCAGTGATTTACACCAACAGCAACCATGTCTGCGGATGATTTGAGCTGCTGATCGGTGACTTTCTCCCCCAGATTTGTTTTCCTGTCATGCACCGCCGCACCTTCTTGCTTCCCTGACAAGCCAGAGCCCTGCCCTGCTTGGATGAAGACGGCAGCTGATTGGTGTAAGAGGACACAGCTCCTTTTGGGCAGCGAGAACGAGACAGGGCGGACTCTGCTCAGGAAGGACTGGACGTCAGAGGCTCTGCATACTTCCCTGCTGCTGTTGATGCTGACATTGGTGGTATTAGTAATGGAGGGGGTGGTGGAGTTCTTGCTGATGCTGGTCACTGTGGTTTTGTTGAAAATGGAGCCATTATGGGTGGCGCCAGAGGCTGTTGTTGGGATGTTATTGGGAGTAATGGGATGGCTTAAATAATCATGAGCCCAAGGGAGCTTGTTAAAGTGGCTGTTTTCTGTAGAGTTGTTGGTATCACTGTTTGTCAGGGTGGTGCTGATGCTGGGTGTAATGGTTGGCAGTTGACTGTAATCCAGATGGGTCTTGTCGAGCACGCAGGAGTCAGAAGGAGCAGTAGTTGTGGTGCTGTTGGCGTCTGTTTGCTCACAGGTCCACTGTGTGTTGCTCAGGAGTGTGGTTTCCAGAGCAGGGTCCAGGGGAAGGAAGGGCTGTATCCGGGGGATCTGAGGCTCTAGATGGAGAGGGGAACAGAAAGGATTATAGCAACTGACACTGGTTAGATTTACATGTAGAACATAACAGGATTATGTGTCGAACCTAACTATAAAGAAAAGAGTAGGAAGGAATACAGAATACCCTTCCTACAAAGAATACCATTCATTTTTTAAGGTTTCCTATACAGTAAGCTCCTTAGGCTTTTTTGAGCATTTTGGCGCCACACCATTACTCTTTTGTTGCTTTCAGCACGTCTAAATATGATTTATGGATGTAGGATGGACTTAGGAAAAAATAAGCACAGATTTGAATGTGTCTCACTTAGAAATGGCAAAAAATAAGACTTGTGTAATATGTGTAATATCCATCTTTGTACAACCATTATGGGGCTCACCGTGCTGTCAGACATTCATCTGTCTATACGTCAGTTTGGTGAGAGATTTAGAGAAATTGTTTGTTGAGTGAAGGTTTTAAGATGAATCATAACTTTAAAAGTGATCTATAATGTGCCACATCAGAAAACTTGTTTGTAAAGTGTTTGAATTTTATAAGGGGAATTATGAGTCTTCCTACTCTAAAAGTGAAAATGCATCTAGGAATTCAAGAAGGGTTGAATTTAAATGGAGTTGAACTTTTGCACTGATTTCAACTTTAAAATGAGGAGAAGACTTACTGAACGTGCTGCTGATGCATTTTCAGAAAAGACAGGGTTACGCTTGATTGTTTCTTTGAAACCAAAAGGGAATATTGATCACAAATGTAACTTCCACCTTATTCTTAGAATTATATATTGAGGAAACAAGCCTTTATGTATACTTTAATATACAATTGTAGTCAGAGGTTTACATACGCTCATCATGGGCATGAATGTCATATTAATTTTGAGCAGCATCATTTGTGTTGGGCAAAGTTTGGACAGATTTTCTGTATACATTCAAACTCAAACATATATGAGAGGGGTTGACGGTAAACTGTTTCTCCAATCCATCGAATGGAGACAGCTGCTTCAGGTATGGCTGAATGGAAATAGACCCTGGGGCAAAACCGGGACACAGTGGATGGCGTATGTTATCAGGTTGGGAATGCCTCACCTCCTTGAAAAGAGCTAGAGGCGCTGGATGGGGAGGAAGGCTGCACAGCTCTGACTAGACTACAGCAGTGAAACGATCTTGAATAAAATCCCACTTGATGATTTTAATCTTTTAGACAATTTTTGTTATAAGTTTAAGATTCTTTGGGAAGATGCTGACTTTTGATCTTGTTGAGTTGTCTTGTGTTATTCTCACAGGTATTTCTAATCTACTGACACATTCACATACACTGTGAATGTGGTGGACAAGATACTGTAATCTCAAGTACAGTACAATAACTATAATCATAATAATTATAAGAAGAACAAGAAGAATTTATCTCAAGTACAGTTTTCTTCCATTTAACTAAAGGAGAGGTAAAGTAAAACGTAGTAAAAACTAGGTAAAAACTCTATAATAGTAAGCAACTTGACCCAGAAGCATCCTTCAGTTATGCTGCTATAGGGAGGTTGCTGGGGATTTCCCATTATGCACTGAGTATTTCTTCTCCAAGCCATGCTACTAAAGATTATCATTAACTCTTGTATCCTCTTTCCCAGAGTTTGACTGGTGTTGTTGTTGTTCATGGACTCTCTATGAGGAGCTACAATCTTTTCGGTCTTCTATATCCTCACAGCAGATGGCTGCACCTCCCCTCTCTCTACCTCAGACTTCTTCCTGTTACAAAGAAGTTCCTTCTCCCCACCTTCACCAAATTCTTGTTCATATCATCTGGGATCCTCTGATCATTGATAATTTGAGTTTTTACCTTACAAAATAAGCCACCTTGAGACAAGTATTCTTGTTGCTATATCAGTAAAACCGGTGCTATATATGTGAAACTAAATTCAAATATTTTTGAACAAGATACTCAGTCTCAAGTTGTGATAGTTCTGGGCCTTCCACCTGTGTTGCTTTCTGTTTCTTTCATTATTCTGTTCTGCTACAGCCTTTCCTCCATCTCAGGTCCACCAGGTAGACTAATTAAGGATTACCCTGCCCCTGCTTAAAGGAGGCTGGGAGAAGGGTCTCACTGTCTCCCAGACCAAGTAGCTCTCCAGCATCAGGTTCAGATCCCTGCTTCTTTGCTTATTTTCTGGTTCAGGACTCATTGTGTGGCTTGCCCAGACTCTTTATATACTTTTTTTCCTTTTTGCGAAACTTCTAGACATTTACTGTCTGTTTTTTCCTGGTAAACTGAAGTTCAGATGTGGTTTCTTTGTAATGTGTTACGATAAGGTGAGCATTTTTGTTTTTCCTCGTAACTATGATAGTCAAGCCACTTCCTTGCAGAGGACAGTCAGATGAAAAAGTAAAAGCAGAGATATAAGAGCTATGTAAATGCCACCATTTATGCCTAGGCTCCTTAACGCACAACTAAAATGCCCCAGAGTCCGTCAGAGCAAAATATAAACTATAAAATGCTTCTGTGGTGCCACACAACTCATAGGATATGATTTATTCTGGAGTCTTACGCCTTTCCATTCGCACAAAGGTCAGCACTGCTGAGATGGTTTGGAGTTGGTCAACAGCAAGAAATTGTGCGTCAAGGTTCAACAATGTTGAACACAGGGCAAAATGTCTGTGTTGATTTATTACAGCAACTCCAGTGATAGCTTAATTTTCCCTAATATTCACTAAACTACAGAGTCCCTAAAGCATAATTTTATTCAGTGTCTAACCAACCAGATTAGATTGTTGTTATGTTGTACTCCACTTCTTCCCTCAAACCACACCCTCTCATATGTGTGGATTTCAGAGCTTTCACTTCTTTTCCAGAGTCTGTTGTCAACAGAGATATTTCAGCGATTCTGCAGCTGACCACACGCTATTGAGTCCCTCAATATCAAGAGTGATATCCTCATCACCCAAACCAAACACATACTCATAAAGTATTTAAGAAGCCTAGTACATGCCTTTTTAAGTGGATAAAAGCTCTTACTTGTTCCCAGTGTGGTGCTGCTTGGATGGATATTGCTGCCGTTGTGCACAATGTCTGGTCTGGACTGATGGGCTGAGTCGACCGCCACGGTGGTGGACCGGAACATGGGACCAGAACCTGGAGCACTGAGGAAAGAAGGATAGAAAGACTAAAATGTTAAGACTACAAGAACAGGACTCAGTAATAGATCAGAGAATGAAATAAACATATGAATGAAAAGAAGAGACGAGAGAAGAGAGCAAAGAAAAAAAGGGAGAAGGCAAAGAAAATGGGAAACGAAGAAAAAAAGATGAAACTAATGAGAGAAAAATGACAAAAGAAAAGATAAGGATGAAATCATAAAGAAGGAGATAAAAAAGAGATGGAGAGGAAAAGGTTAGAAGAAAGAAAATACAAGGAAAATAAAATGAGGAGACAAAAAGAATCAAATGACGAGGAGATGTGAGGAGAAAATGAAGTGGAAACAGAGGAGAGGAAGCAAGGAGATAGGAAGGACTAGTTTAAAAAATAAAGGCAAAGAGGACAAGAGAAATAAAGACGGGGAACTGAAAGGGAAAAAATGAAAAGAGTGGAGGAAACAAGAAGATGAGCATTGAGGAGGGCAAGAGGAGAGTAGAGCTGAAATCCAGCTGAAAATCAATTTGGCCACGCTTTCTCTTCTCTCTCCTTTTGTGCCAGGAGCCAAACTGCATTGTTGCAAATCTGAAAATGGCTATGACAGCCGATACTGATACATGTACAGTGAGTGGGTTCAGCCGTGCAGCGTGATTGGTCAGAAACACTTCATAGCCACTCTGAAAATACCCGTTAAGCACAACAAAATGCATTTTATTGCATTGTGACCAAAGAGATTCTCAGTGATCTCTCTTTTCTTCTTTACTTGCAAGACAGAGACAAAATAGGTCGGTCCAGGAACATGTGAAGAAAACTTTCATGCATGGAGTCAAAAGTTGGATGTTAGATCATGTCTTCAGAGAGTATTTTAAGGCAGAGATCAATGTTCACTTTACGTGGGCGTGCTCGGGTTGTGACTTGCAGCTTTGAGCTCAAATTGTGCATTCGTGTGCAATCGTATACATTTTGTGAAATCAATTTTTTGTGCTTGGTAGCTCGCCAGATGAACCTTTCTCATCACACGCTTTGAGCAAGAAGCAGCCAAATCTGCATCATCTGTTTCTGGACTTCTCTGTTTGTTTATCATTATTTTTTTTTTAAGACAAACAGCACGTGAGCACAACACTGTTTGGCAGCCCACTTGAGAGTCCCAGATGTCGGAGCTTCCCACCGGCACATGAACAAACAGACTGATATGTAGATTTTTCAGCAACATTAACACGCAGCTGTAAAGCAGCTCTGACACACATAAACATGGCAGGGTGTTCCCCGTAATGGATAAGCCAGCTCATGCAAGTTCATCATTTCTGCTGTCTGATGATCGTAACTCACTGCAGCTACATGAAAAGGACAGGACCGATTTTGCAAAAGTCATTCCTGTTCAGTCGGGTGTGAGAAAGACCCCACCTCCAATATTTTGCGAACTTCTGTTGTGATAATTGTGGTAATTTTGAGGCATATTTTCCACTCATTTTGCGTCCTATCTGCTGTTTTCAAACCCCTTTTAGTCATTGTAGATATTTGTTGTCATTTTGTGCACTCACAAATTTGGAAGAATATATATATTCTTCCACAAATTAAAGCCTTAATTTGTTGGTCAACTATTTTTTCAATATTTTGATTACATGCTCCGGTGGGGCTTTACTACAGCAAATGTTAGGTTATTTTTACTACTCTGGCAACTAGACTGTAAACATATTGGAACAAACATAATAACTGAGCATGCATATTATTTTACGTAACACCCATAATTTGCTTCTGCAAACCCAGAACTTATCCAACACACCCACTCTGAATGTTACAATAGTACTGGACAAATGCAACTACAAAGACACTATAGAAATAAGTACAGTGAAATTATCCTAAATGGGTACTGCACATCTATAAAAATACTTCAAGTTAATTTAAATATAATCAGTTACACCAACTTACTAGGATTTTCTAAAGTATAAGTTTTCATACAGTTTTATACAATTATGTTACTATTTGTCACCATGCTCTTCAATCTGAAGCCACCCATGGGCATAACTACTACAACTAAAGTTCAGGTCCTTAAGTTTTGTGGCGTACTGTATTTGGGTCTCACATAGTTACCTAAACACATAATTTTAATCAGATGAGTGTATTCATACTAACAAGTGCAGCCACATAAAGTACTTTACAAGTTCTTGAAATATCAAAGTTTGAATGTGTTCTCACGAGGGTCACCACATAGACTACACAGGAAACAGGGAAGGTCTTTGAAGCATGGACGTGAACACATGAGCAGAAGCGAGGCCAGTACTAGCGCTTTGGTGTTTGTGCATTTTAAATTGTTTTCTTGAATGAAAAAGATGTGTCAGTTGCTGTTCAATTAGAGACATTATTATCCTGTAATAATTCACACTTGGCATATTGTTTACAATGAGTACTAAAGTAAACCAGTGGAGGTGTCAAATTGGGACACAGTGTGAGGCTCTTAAATAGAAGGCCATCATTAATTCACATTTGAACATTTGAATGTGTCAAGTTCACCCTGCTAACACATGACTGTCCTGCACAGTACAGCTCAAATCACATCATCAAGTTTGCAGATGACACAACAGTTGTGGGTCTCATCACCAACAACGATGAGTCTGAATACAGAGAGAGGGTACAACACCTGGTGGACTGGTGTCAGAATAACAACCTGTCTCTAAATGTTCAGAAGACTAAAGAGATAGTTGTTAACTTCAGGAAGACCCCCTACTGCACATCAACGGATCTGCTGTTGAGTTGGTCAACAATGGGAAGTTCCTGAGTGTGCACATATCAAATGACCTCTCCTGGAACCTGAACACCACCACCACCATAAAGAGAGCCCAACAACGTCTTCACTTTCTTGGAGGCTGAACAAGGCCAGTCTCCCTCCTTGCATCCTCACATCTTTTACCAGGGAACCATTGAGAGCGTCCTCTGCTGCTACATCACTATCTGGTACGGGAACTGCACTTTCGCTGAAAAGAAGTCTCTGCAGCGGATAGAGAGGACAGCAGAGAGGATCATTGGAGGCCCGCTCCCACCCATCTCCCACCTCTACAACAAACACATCATCTTACGTGTGAACAGCATAGTGAAGGACACTTTCCACCCCTCACATGCACTGTTCTCCGTTCTTCCATCTGGCAGACGGTTTCGCAGCATCAAAACTGTAACGACCAGACACTGCAAGAGCTTCTTCCCCCAAGCAGTCAGAGCCCTCAACTCACTACCACCAAAGGGCCGATAAACATAAACACTTTTACAAACAAACACTTTGACAAACATAAAGACCTCTACAAACATTTTTACAATACTCACCAGAAGATTCAATAATAACAACACAAACTTTTACATCTACATTATGCTATACTTGCACTTTTTACATCTTGCACATGTCCTGGTCTTGTCTTGTCCACAATATCCTGACCATAACTTGAACCTGGTATTCAATACCAACTGCACAACATCTCACTTTACTGTAATTGCACATGATCACTTTGTATTGTCTTTTGTCCTGTCCTTGTTTATTATACATAGGTATAGTTAGTATTAGTACCTTTGTATCTCTTTAATTTTACTTAAATATAGTGAGTTATTATTTATTATTATGTGAGTTCTTATTTTATTTGTAATTTCTAGTTTTATATCCCTTGTAGATATATTTTGATACTCTTATAAATGCACCATGGGGGGCTTGGGGTGAAATGGCATTTCGATACGCTGTATACTGTATATATTGTTGTATTGACAATAAAGATCTTGAATCTTGAATCTTGACTCCTTTCCCGCCATCTATTCTGGAATGAGGATTTTCACAGTTTTAAGTCCTGTGTGATGATGATGATGATGATGAAGGAGAAGAGCTAACATCCAGGCTCATTTATACCACCAGTGTGACCAGACTGGGACAAACTAAGTGTGGACAGATTGATGTTGTGATTTATTTAGCTTAAAAAATAGAATAAGTTTGACATTAGTTTCATGCAGGACAAATTTACTTATTTATGAGCAATTTTCCAAACTTCTTATAAACATAAATGGAAATTAGATTTTTATTTGATAACATTTAATTTTACAATAATGGATTATTACACAGAACTGGACAATAAATGTCATTACGCATGATGTCTTTCTGAAAGTGCTGTAACTACATTTAAGGAAGCAGTTCCTTTACTGTTATCTTCTTCAGTGAAATGTGGCAGGACAAAACAGAGCAGCTACCTTAACTCTCCTCCCACAGAATGCAATACAATGCAAAACACCTTGAGGTGACTGTTGTTGTGAATTAAATTCAATAACAACTGAATTTCATTTTTAGCTTATTCAGTAGTCCATCTAGTTTTTTTTTCTAAAAATACTGCTTGGTGCTGGTGGAAATGACACTCCTGAGAGCTGGAAAGTGAACCAAAACTATAAACCTTCTTGGTCATAAAACCAAAAAAACCCAGATTTTTTGGTTCATGCTCAGTAGGGCTGAAGAGAAAGGCAGATGTGGACATTATACTCTTTCCATCCCACCAAAAAACTACAGCTTTAAGTCCTAAAACAGACATTAAAAGATAAAGAAAAACACAATATTTAACAGTTTCACTGATTTTCAGAAAACTCATTTTTTACCAAGTCCATTTTGAAACATATTCCATAAAATATAAATAGAGCAACTGCTACAATTGAGCTTGTTACACATAATATATAATAAATTGGTTGAAAGGAAAGAAAGAAGATGCTACTAACCACTCTCCTGTCTTCCTGTCTTTATGCTGATTGAGTCTCCTCAGCACTCTCTCCTCTCTCTTCTCCTCCCTGCGCCTCCTCTGCCTCCTGCAGGCCAGTGCTCTGTAAAACTCCCTCTGTTTCAGCTCCTTCAGTCGCTGCAGGACAAGCAGAGTGATTACTGCTAGCAGAAGCAGATGCAGTCGTATCAGGGCTGCATTAACAAGGAGATGTAAGAGGTCAAATGGATAATACATTAAAAAGATGAATTTAAATGTTTAATTTGTGAGGTAAGTGGGTGGGGTTATCAGTCTTGTGTATCTGCTCTGTCTGTAAGTGTGTGTGTGTGTATTGTTTGTGCATGTGTGTCTATATGCGCCATCTAAGTCAGCCAGTGTCAGCTTTAGTAGAGACCAGACCAGCTTAATTCAATTATTGAGCTCTGTCTGCAAGCTGTCTGCAGACCAGAGATACTGATACAGTGTGCGAGTGTCATTTGTGCTCGTGTGTGTGTGCCTATGTGTGTGTCACAAATAATAATAATGATAATAATATACCTGTGGGTTCACATCTCAAATAGACAGATGACAAGAGACAGACAGCGAAGCGGGCGGAGACACCAGCAAATAGATAAACAGACATAAATAGACAGACAGATAAAACACAGAGGTAGGCAGGCAGACAGACGGACTAACAGAGGGACAAAGAGACAGGCTGGAAGACAGATGCTGTGGGGTTTGTTAAAGTTTGTTATGTAGCCTGTGATTTTTCATGGAAGGTGTACCTACAGTGTGAAGGGTGGACAGAATGACAGGAAGCCTCACGGTAGACTGTAACAACATGACAAACTAGGGCCGAATCAACACCGTTTGGACACCGTCAACCGTTAAACTGTGAAACATGTAGACTGGTTTACAGCATATCTATATAAATATGAACATTTGAAAAAAAAACCACAACACATGATAGTTTCCTGTAATATTGATGATGTTGCCTATCAACCTGAGGTGAAATGAAGGCTATGTTGTATTCCAAGAACGGTTGGCATACTCTTTTGTGTAAACTGAGCCCAAATCCTCTTTTTTGCTAATATTTGAGTGATTATAGCAGTGTGTTTTTTAGCAATGATTTAGGCCACATTCATTCATAACATAAGTATCTTGCCTAAGGACACTTCGACACTTTGTGGAATAGAACCACTGTCCTTCCAGATGGTCAAGCTGCACTTACTCCTAAGATACATCCATTCGGGTGAGCCCTAAATGCCAAATCACATCCTAGAATGGAGACTACAATAATACAGTGCTGTGAAAAAGTATTTGCCCTCTTTCTGATTTTTTTTCTTGCATATTTGTCACACTTACATGTTTCAGGTCATCAAAAAAATTCTAATTCAGATAATTCACGTGATTAACTGATTATCCACATTTTTTAAGAAACTAACTTCAATTTCATCAGCCACACCCATCTCAGATTAATGGCAGACCTTTTGAATAAATAAATCACTTAAATATAACCTGTCTGACAAAATGAAGTATAATAACAGATCAAAAGCAACACATCATGCTGTAATCTAAAGAAACAGATGAGAAACAAAGTCATCTATCAGTCTGGAAAAACATTATAAAGCATTTTATATTATTATCCACAAATGGAGAAAACAGTGGAACAGTGGTGAACCTTAGCAGGAGTTGCCAGCCTACCAAAATTACTCTAAGAGCGCATCAACGACTCAGGTCACAAAGGAATCTAAAGAAAACATCCAAAGAACTGCAGGCCTCAGTTGTCTCAGTCAGTGTTCATGAGTCAACAATAAGAAAGAGAGTGGGCAAGAATGGCATCCATGAGTTCCAAGGCGAAAACCACTGCTGACTAAAAAGAACACAAACGCTCATCTGACACTTATGGGAAAATATTTAGTGGACTGAAAAGACAAAAGTTGAATGTTTTGGAAGGTTTGAGACGGTTACATCTGGTGTAAAACTAACACAACATTTTACATCATACAAACAGTCAAACATGGCGGTGGTAGTGTGATGGTCTGGGCCTGCTTTGCTTCTTTAGGACTTGACGACTTGCTGTAATTGATGCAATCACGAATTCTGGTCTCTACCAGACAGTCATGATGTCTGACCATCAGTTTCAGATTCATTACCAGTTATTGCAAACATTTGATTATAGTTCTTGCAGGCAGGGGTGGCACAACAATTTATTAAGTTTAGAGGGCAATTACTTTTTCACACAGGTACTTTTGGATAGCTTTTTTTTTCTCTGAATAAATGAACTTATCATTTAAAAACTGCATTTTGGATTTACTTGTGTTTGATATCAAAATTTGTTTGATGATCTGAACGTGTTAGTGTAAAAAAGATACTAAAATAAGAGATTAAGAATCACAGCATTATACATGCTCTACAACCATCTGGGAACATGAAAGTTGCCCATTGAGAACAGTAGAACCTCTAGGAGTCTGTTTTAAGAGGATGCATGATGAATTTTTTTTATCCAAATCATGTTGTCACGTTTACCCGAATACAGTTTGAGTAATAACCTAAAAACAAGATACTTCCAAAAACAGAAACATGATATTAACGCATTTCCTGTTTGTTTTTTCCCCTGTTTGTTTTCAGTAATTAATTTACCCTGTGGTACACAGCAAGATAATCAAATCAAAGGAATTTCCATGTGCTTTACATTGTGTCAGCTGGGATACTGAAGCGTCATTCCTCAAATGTGAAGCTATCAACCAATGCACAGTGATTATAAAGCAAACACCTCCCTCCACTCCCAGTATCATGTAGCAAATTCCTTTTTTTAAATACAGTATATTAGTCTTACTGCTGTATTAGCAGCATTTTTAAATTAGACATCTCCTTTTGTGTGAATCTTTTTTGTGAATATTTCTAAAGGGGGCCCTGGTTCAAGGGATCCTTACGCTTAGTATTCATCCACAATCCAAGGTTGCATTTTTTTTTCCTCCCATGCTGATATTGTTATGTAGTGGAAATGATGCTGACCAGGTGAACTTTAGATAAATTACTGCTGGCAATAGCAAACGGGGAATAACAACTTACCCCAAACATAATATAATCAGTTTGAGTGTTTCACTACACTACACCATACAGAACATGAACAATAGATTTGAGATTAAAGATCCACATCGAACAGTACAGTTTGTATACAAAGGTCTACTGTATCTAGAAAGTTCATCAGCTGTAAAGCATTGGCCGAAAGTCGGTAGTTTCACCTCAAGGATTACTGTTTCCTTTTAGATTCACAGTGCTGGAGTGCAGAGCACACACAAAAAAATGTTGTGTCACCTTTCTGCTACTGACAGGTCTCACTGTTTAATTTAGATATTTTATAAGGTAAAAAAATATGTCTCTGTAAGCAGCATATATAGGATAAACTGTGCATGGTTGTTTTTCTCAGTCTGGCTCGTTTCATCTGTCACAGCAGCACATCAAGTGCTGGTGACGTAGCCCCTCTGCAAACCACTTCATTTCTAAAAGAAGATGGGACCGTGACTGACCGTGAACCAAAAGATGGGCAGCTTAGCCGAGTGTGTGCAGGCTAGAGAATATTAGTGCTGGAAAATCCATTTCCTGCAAGTGTTGCAGTCTCGAACAATATGCCCTAAATGCTCCGCATCCTCAAGTAAACCTAATAACTCTGACACACAGCTAACTGTGAAAAATATTATGCCTCTTTCATCACTTGCAAGTGAACAAATGGTAATTGCAGCAAATACATTCCTCCCAGCACCTATAATTTTGTAAACACCCAAACAGCTGCAAGTTCTCAGAGTTGCCTTCCTCCACATCTCTCTTTTTTACATCCAACTGAAGAGAGAAAAATAATCAGAGAAGAAAAAATGTTGCAGCAATGCGACAATTTCACATATTTAGTTTTAGGTAAGCAGGCTTTATTATTGATAATCTTTATGTTTTTATTTAATTAGGAGAATTTGTACTGTTGATTTTAACCTAAAATGACCCTGTTTGCCTATTATTGGCTTTATAGATTTCATTTAATCTATAGGTCTTACTCTATAGAGATAGCTTCGGAATATCTTCATGAGGAATGTCTATTCATGCTGGTTAGTCAACCACAAGATTAAAACCACTGACAGGAGGATAATAACATTGATCACCTTATTACAATGCAATGTCCTACTGGAAAATCTTGGGAAATAATAGGACTGAAATCTATACTCTCTTGGGTAAAAGTCCAGCATCTGACTTACACCATTGCACCTTCCCCCTCTAGACTTTGTTTCTTATCACAGTGCTACTTTTACTAACTACTGTTGAAACCTGACACTACAGTGTGTAGATGTATGGGTGACCAACAGATGTGGAGCTCTTTGGCATTGAGTCTCCAAGCCTTTTTCCAAATGATATTCCCTCATTTGGTGTTTTGTTGATGATGGAAAACACATTAGTCTAACATCTTCCTTAAGACTTCAATTCAATTCTAGTGACTGTTTCTAGGATACGATTCACATCATTTTCAAACGTATCAAATATGTGACCCCTCGTACCCTATGGATATGATTACTGTCATCCTGAAAGATATTACTCCCATTAGGACAGAAATGTATCATCATATGATGAACGTGATCACTCACAACATCTTTGTATTGATTTATGTTGACCTTTTCCTCTAAGAAGACCCAAACCATGTCACCCAACGTCAACTATCTGTACATATAAAGTAAGACCGATGACTGCTTTTGCCCAATAAAATAACTCGTATATATTAAACATTGATTGTTTCAGTGTTTACTCTTACTTTTTTATACAATTTTCTTTTTTTCTCTTTCTCAAGTGCAAATGGCCTGTGGATGATATGTATAAAATCCAATATAACATTATACATTATTTTCGGGGCATAATACTGATATACAGTGGGCTGTGTCATCAGATAAAACCGCCATGCATTATGTGAAAAAAATCAATTGTTAATGGATTTTAAAAAAAGAGAAGAATATTTGTTTTCGGTGAGTCTTGTAAGTTGAATATCTGACTGGTTGTGATGCTTAATCACATTGATACGAGAATCATTTAAAAAATCTAATACTGCCATAAAGCAGTTGTACTTATTGATTTGTAACATCACCCACAATAGTCTAACACACACGGGCTGTGTAACTGTTAAAGGGACAACAGTAATGAACAAACTAGCTAAATATTTGCTTCAGATCTCTTGGCATATATATATATATAAAGTACATAAATTCAAGAACTGTAGCAAGGAACTAATAAACACTCATTTGCCACTTTATTAGGTACACCTGTTCAACTTCTTGTTAATGAAAATATCTAATGAGCCAATCACATGGCAGCAACTTGGCAATTCAGGACAGGGGAAGATATGTGATTTAAGTGACATTAAGTGTAGGCGGTGAGAGTATTATCACTGGATTTTCACGCACAACCATCTTTAGGGTTTACAGAAAACGGACCAGATAGAAAAACTCTACAGTGAGCAGCAGCAGTTGTTTCGGTGGAAACGCCTTGCTGATGTCAGAAGTCAGAGGAAAATAGCCAGACTGCATTTACCTGAGGGAGGCAACAGCAACTCAAATAACCAGTTACAAGTAAGATATGCAGAAGAGCATGTCTTAACACACAACAAACTTGATACCTATGGCCTTCAGTAGGAGAAGACCACAACAGGTGCCACTGATGTGGACTAAAAACAGGTAACTGAGGCTACAGTTCACACACAACAGAAGATTGGAAAATGCTGCCTGATATGAGGAGTCCAGATTAATCCTGCAACATCTGGATGGTAGGGTGAAAACTTGGCATAACCAGCATGAAAACCTAATGCCATCCTGCCTTTTATCAACAGTCCATGCTGGTACTGGCGTAATGGTTTGTGGGATACTTGCTTCACTTACCTCACTTTGAGCCTCTTAGTACCAAGTGAGCATCGTTTAAACTCTACATCCCACCTGAATACTGTTGCTGACACTGTCTATTCCTTCAAGATCACAGTGTGCCCATCTTTTCCAACCAGATGTAATGCACCATGTCACAAAGCTTAAGTAATCTCACACTGGTTTCTTGAACAGCAAAGTGAGTTCACTGTATTTCAGTGGGAGACTCTTGTTATTATCATACAGCCACCAAAACTGCAGCAACTGTATTATGCAGTAATGAAAACGTGGACTAAAATATCTGAGCAATGTTCCCAGCACCTTCGTGAATCTATGTCATGAAATTTTAACGTAGTTCTGAAAGCTAGCAAGGTGTACCTAATAACCAAACTTCTGGTTTCTTCTCTTGAGTGTGTGCTTTCCCTTTCGCTCACTACCACAGAAAGCTAATTACTGTAAACTCAGCTTTTTGCTTTTTTTTTGCTTTTTTTTAGCACCACTTGGTCAAAAGATGCTTTGATACATTTTCTCTGCTCATCACAGAGGAAAAAAAGAGCAAGGCTTTATGGTTTGATGTTCTGCTTGCCTGTCTTGTTGCCTATATGTTCTGCTTCTGTGAGGTGTGTGGAGCAGACCATTAGGTCAGTTGGAGACGCTTTGGCCCCGTGTTTCCTCCATCAAACTAAACTATTCATTAGACCTTTGGGGGCCCTTGTTCCATATGCATCTTTGCTTCGTGCCACTCAACATTCCCACCAGTGTACTGTTCACTAATCCACTCACACATTCTCGGTACTGATAAAACTGACTTCCACAGCTCACGGTCGTCTTTGTGTTGGTATTTTTATGTTAATTTCATGTTTTTTTGTTAAAATAAATTAGTATTTACAGGCCTTCACCCTGTGTCTCTGTCTCTTGTCATGGCTTCTGAGCTGAAGTCTTGGCAATTTGCATATATTAAGAACATTATTATCCATATTAATCACATTATAATAGTGGATTACCAAACAACAGGCTTTGCCTAGTGCTACTCTGTCACCATGTCCACTCCAAGCAAAAAAAAAAAAAAAAAAAAAAAAATCCAGTAA
>VUQG01044284.1:9807-43225 GCA_015106755.1 Etia nguti
TCTGCTGAATGATGGCACAGTGGAAATAACTAGAAAAACAGGCAAAATAGCTCTCATTGACTTGGCCCAGATTGTATGATTTATATGGGTTATTTGGTATGCATTTGGGCAGCGAGGCAAGGTAATGTGTTTGCAGTGAGCTCTGGAGCGGTGCACTGGGATGAATGTTGTGGTCTCCCCCTGTCTGTGTGTGCATGTGTGTGTGTGTGTGTGTGTGTGCATGTGTGTGTGTGTGTGACAGGGATAGTATGAGCTAATTTGTTTGGATTACTGTCGTCCATTCAAAGGCACAGCCTCACATCCCCAACACGTATGATCCGTAAATTGGTTAATCACACAGTCTACAATTTGTCGGATTCACACCCAGAGCATCCCGTTTCTTTCTAAATATTTCCTCAGATATGTTATTAGTCTGTGGATAAACATCTAATAACATCCTTTCCCCGAGAATATATCGGTAGGGGTAATTGTTGGTAACACATCTTTGCTGAAAACTTAATGTGCTATTTAGAAGCAGACAGGGGACTTAGAGCAACTTTAACTAAATCTTGGTGCTATTCCAGTGTTGCAGGTTGAATCCTAATTTCGACTAGAGGACTCTGGTGTTTTGCAGGCGTTCAGCGAGGAATTTCAGTTCAGCTTTGCATTCCAATTTGACTGGGGA
Source organism: Etia nguti (assembly GCA_015106755.1). NCBI lineage: Eukaryota > Metazoa > Chordata > Actinopteri > Cichliformes > Cichlidae > Etia > Etia nguti. The sequence goes on from VUQG01044284.1 coordinate 10,472, forward strand.
TTTTCGGCTGTTTATTCTGCAGCGTTTTATGATGATGATTTTGGCCTCCTCAATCTGTGGAGATTTTTTTTAATATATATTTTCTTTTGTGGTAATATCCCCCATCTGTCTGAAATCTCCTTTAAGTGATCAATTTCCTTGCCCTAATCTGTGAGGCAGTGGGCACGTCTGTACATCAGATTGGAGTGGGGTGAAGTTATTTTCAAGACAATGTGACAGTGTGTCTAGACAGAGTTTCTCAGCTAAACAAAAGATCAATATATATTGACAGGGTTGTGAAGACATTGCTTTTTCCCCCCTCTCTTGGTTTCCATTTTGCTGCAAAGACAGGGGACAGAAAAGGGAGCAAAAGTTCACCCAGATGCTCAGTTTTTTCTTCATAATTGGCTTCAGGGAAGTCGGTTATGAACCACTAACCCACATGGGCAATAAGACAAATGGAGGCTCCCACATTTGGGTCGAGTGTTTCCCTATTCACGCTTGGAATTTAGGCTGTAGATTTCTCCAGCGAGCGGCATAACATGGATTGTGACATCCACTCCGAGTTGGACTTAACAAACCTAGTCTGAGATGAAGCAAGGACGAGGAAACGGGGAGGCCAAAGAGAACAACCTGCTGCTGACACCTCCTCACATTAGCAGCCTTATAAGGGCCTCCTCTGTGGATTGTAACATGACCAGGTTACCTGTGGCACCAGTTCCCAACCCTCCTCCTCCTTCCTGTCTCCCTTGCTCACCCACTCGGCTGACATTCTCCTCTCTCACTTTTAATTGCACCCCCGGGGTTTTTTCTGGGTTGCTGTGCAAGTCTTCGGCTCAACGGGCGCGATAGGGTGCTTTGCCGTGTCGCTCATATCCCTCGTTAGGGAAAAATAAAAAAAACAAGAAGAGAAGAGAAGGTGGGAGAAGTAGAAGAGGAGTAATCTACTCTAGATTAGGCTAAAATGCCACCCAGGCCCACTGTTTGTAACAGCCCATGTTCACAGAAAAGGCCATTAGCTGGCCAGATCCAATATGTATTGATGAATGCATTTGTGCAGCTCACGTTGTCCCTGTCTCTATCCTCACGGTCCTGTGTTCGATAAACCCGATAGATGCATTTAATAACTAATTGCTCTGATTCAAAATGTTATCCCAGGCAATTCTTTGAGCGTAGAATCATGGGGCATTCTAAAATTGGCAGCAGACACATTAATCTTGCTTACCCAGCACCCACCACAAAGCACAAGTCTTATTGCTCTATGGTGACTCCACACAATCTGTGACAGGCAATTTAAAGCAATTTACTTTTTTCATTTTTTCATCAAGCGTTTTTTTTTTAATGCAATTAAATGGCACATGATATGAAGTGAAGACAGGGCAGGCGAGGCAGCCAGTGTGTGTGTGTGTGTGTGTGTGCAAGGAGGGAGAAAATAAAGGCAGCCTTGTGCTTGTTGTAAACACTGCCTCTTAACTGGGAGAATATAATTATGGTGTCATGTTCTATTACACACCTTCATTATGACAATGGTGCTCCCTGAGAAAGCAAACAGGGAAAGACGAGACCTGTGGCTCTGTTTCAAAATTCACCTACAGCAATGGGCGTTCGAGGAAGATGGCTCCAACAAGAGCAGACTCATTTTTATTCTTCGGTTACACGTTTTTGCTCCGGTTCCTCTTTCTTTAACAGAAAATTAGGGTTAATTACAGCTTGTGTTTAGCCTGTAGTCCCCCACCATAATTTCTCAGTTTTCTCAGTTTTAATTACACTGTACTCACCATAAGTGTGATCTAGAAACACAGAGGAAGTAGCAAAACCTCTAGATGAACTTTATTTGGAGTTAAAATCCTAAACTGCATAATAATGGTGCAGCTTTCCTAATTGGTTTTGTTTATGGCATTCTGGCCACTGCTATGTTGTTTTTCTGCACACATAAGTGACCACAGTCTATGCATATTGTCTATGACTTTTATCTGGCTGAATGCATAGACCAAGTGAGTGCATGGCACAAACATAAATACCAGCTATTTAGTCCTAAGTAATACACAAGTAGGATATTTCAACGTGGGTTTCTTGAACGTATAGTTATTACTGGTACAGAAAGCTGTATTATTTATCTAATAATTGCATCAAGTATGCTTAATGGAATAGCAGACAGCTAGCTGATACAGGAGCCTGTCCATCAAAGTGGCCACGCCACAATAATCCAGGAGTTGGTCTAAGTGCAATTAAAATAGGAAGATTAACCAAAAAGTATTGTTGTTACAAATCGGGAACTTAGCTATAGATACCAAAATCACTTTTGTACCAGACTTTCAAAGTCTCTCTCTGAGTCAATGGGGAATGACCCACTTTTGGAGCCAGCCTCAAGTGGATATTAGAGAAACTGCAGTTTGTAGCCCTTCGTTGTTTGTAGCCCCACACATTGAAAGATCAGCTTTAGGAAATCTGTGAGTGATGAATGACTATTTATGGGACACAACTTAATTAGAGACTGATTTAATCACAACAGTCCAGATGTTCAGAGATCACCAGCTGATTCCCTCTGGTGCCCATAGTTTGCACAGAACATGCTGTTGCGTCCCCAAACACTCACCATGTACTCATGCAGTAATAAAAGTGTGAAAAGTGAGTAAAAGTTGCACTTTTTTAAACATGTTGGTTGCAGCGATGAGGCACAAATTTTACTTTGCAGATAAACGTTCTTTTTACGTTTGGATCATCCTGTTTTAAGTTTTGCTACGAATTGATGAGTAGTTGGCAAGCGGTTGCACGCAAGACACCAACTTGTCTGCAAACTGTCTGTAACCTTAGCAATCAAAAGGTAGTTTTTGATGCAGCACCCAGCAGCGTACAGGATTCACTTGCCAGCCAGTCATGGAATGGACATTTTTCCGTAATCCCGTGGTTCCAATGGGGTCTCCGACTGCCTTCTTGGCCTGTTCGACAGAGTCATTAGGCAAGCACACAAAATGCGCACACCCAAGTTTTAATAGCCCATAGTATAATACAGTCTGCTTACTGGATGGATGCTTACAGTAGACACTTTGAGTGATATCTTTTTCTCTTCTTCTTTGTTTTTCTGCCAAATAATTTGACCTCAGTTGGGTTTGGTGTATCTAGTTGAAGTTTTGCGTTCTTTTGATCTCTCAGACTTCTTTGTAGGAAGGCAAATACAAATGATGTATTTTAGTACTGAAAATAAGATCCAAGTTGAAAGAAACCAGAAATTCCCTTAAATCTCCCTACTTTCTTTCTTTCAGTGTCAGCCTCATAGAGTATAAATGTAAAGAGGCAAGCATTTTTGTCGTAGCCACTGGGCTCCACGTGGCACCGCAGCATTCTTAACCAGCCATGACATTTTTTGACGTAGCAAAAATCAAGCTTTAGCTGACTTACTCCTGGTCGTGGTCCCTTGTCAAGAGAATTATCAGGGCAGGGGACTGTACAATATGGCTTCTAGGGTATGACAAATGTGGTCAAGGGGCGAGCGCTCCTTAGGGACAGCGGAGCCCTCTATATAGTGAAAGCATTAGCTTTCCACAGTGACATTATGAAGAAATCCATTGAAAAGGCCGGCTTCCCAGTGCTGAGGGACTGGAGGTAGAAAGCTTCATGAGTCCACCCCAGAGACTGGCTGGTATTTCCAACCACGCTGAAGCCTACAGCAAATCAATAGCACAGAGTCCCACATGCTCCTCTCCAGCGTCAATTAAGTAAATTCATAAAGTCGAGAGTGCAGGGAGTTGGGGGAGGGAAATGAAAAAGGGAAAAAACTAGAGAGAGAGCAGGGGAAAAATCATCCAGTCATCTTACAAATTTGGATAGGAAACAGAGCGTCTGGCCTGTGAGTTGCAGTTTATAGAAAGCGGAGGGTGGTGGTCTGAGAGACTATTTCTCTACGGGCATTATTAAGAAGCCTGACAGTCCATCTCACTTTCACCTGCCTCCATCAGCGCACGCACTGTTGACCTGGAAGTCCCCCCCACCCCCCACCCTCCCCACCCCGTGCTGAGCCAGGCAGAGGACACATGCAAAGTGACTGGCTTTCAGCGAAAAGCCCAGCGATAATGCATATCAGCTTAGGCCTATGCAAGCAAAGCAGGCATACGCCGGGGGATGGGGATGGAGATGTGAGAGGGGGGAGGAGGGGGGACTGCTATAAACTGCAACGCATGAGGGAAAAGAGAAAGAGGGGACCTAACCCCCAGTTTCAATTTGCCTCATAAGGGGAAAACAGGGCATGCCTTGGCTGCCTCTAGAAGACAGGTAGCGTAATGGATGGGCCAGTCTCCTAGCCTGACTGCTGACGCTGCTCTGACAGGACGTTTCTACCTCTCCTTCACTCCCCCCCCTCCAACCCCTTTTGCCCCTTAGTGTTGTCACAGTAAGTACCTGATATCTAACTTTAGGCATGTGTGTCCTGTATGCAGAAGTTCAGCGTCTCATCTAGGCGACATAAACAAACACTCGGTTTGACATTTGTTTAACAGATCACAGAATCTGGTTTTCTCTGAAGTCGTGCCACAATGCAGTGCACAAGACACGCCATCATTCACTCTTATGAATACAAAGAAAAAATAAACAGCAGCAGCTCTACTGATATTTTTCTTTTGTCATAAACAACTTAACACTTGTGAAACTGAAGAGATGGTTAGTTTTTAAGACCGGTCTGATCAGTCCTCTATTGAAATGTGTACAAAAGGTAGCTTATTGCTTAAAAGGACAGTGGAAACTCATCAACATGTCTTTTTAATAGTCATTTATCTGCTTAAGGCTATAGTAAATATCAAGTTGAATATGGATACAGTTTCTCACATATGGGTTCTCATATCCAAGAAACTTGGATATAAGTCTAAACTAAATATCTCTAAGCCTTTAAATTAAATACAATACTGTGCAAAAGTCTTGAGTCACCCAAATGTCTTTGTAATTTGCCTCCTTTTTTTAAAGTTGCCTTCACCAGTAGTTCTCTAGGCTTTCTGAAGGCATTTTAAAGTTTTGATCTTTTCCTTGCAAATCACCATTTACGTGGAATTTTTGTGTTTGTTAAGTGGCTGTTATGAAATCAGGCAACTTACCAAACAACTTATCTGAAATTGCATTTTTGTTATTAGCAGCCTGTGGCGAGAACACATAGTTAGTTCAATCTATGAAAAATGCCAAAGATAACACAGTTTGACTGACATAAAATAGTATTTTTATACCAACAAGGTGATTTGCAGAAGAGCAATTAGCTAAAAACTTGTTATATCTTAGCATGGTGTGCAGTGTGTCCTTAAAAACTCAGGAAACTAAACAAGCAGCAAACAAAAGAAGAAGGGTCGTAAAAAAGAATCTTGAACAACATAAAGTATGCCAAATTAAACCAGCGCTGGCCTGAAAATCAGTAAAACACGGTGGAGGCTTTGTTATGGGTCGGTGGTGGTGATGAAGACAAAAAAGTACTAACAGATCTTGATCTACATTGTAATACCCTCTGGAAAGCATCTGATTGGCAACAGCTTTATTTTTAGTATGACAGTAATGCCAAACAGACCAATCAGTCATGGATTGGCCTCCTCAGAGCCCAGACGTCAGCATTATTGAAGCAGTGTGGCATCATCTTGATGGAGAATGGAACAAAAGCCAGGCAAGATTCAAAGAAGAGCTTTGAAGAAGCCTGGGGAACTATTGTATTATTATGTATATGCCAAATATTCAAGAATTGTACAAATTCGTTTTGCCTTATATGTTGTTGCTGTTCTATGTTGCCTTATATGTTTCAGTAAATTACTATTAATACATCTATTTCCCATTTTCCTAGCAAAATATAATAACGAGGGGTGATTCAAGCCTTTTGCACAATATTTTACTTGTGTAAAAATATTGCACACCTACACATATGTCTGAAAATCCTTACCATATGCTCCTGTGGTTTGAGAAGTGCTACAGAAAATATAAAGGTTTGGGCATTAAAAAAGTTTCAAAGCATTTAAAATATGTATTTTATTAAAAACAATCTAAAGACAACATTTAACTAATTACCAACAACAGTAAAATTATTGGGTGTAAAATAAACATCACATTTCAGAAGTAAAGGGGCTCACCACTGTAAAAGACTTATAAGCATTAATCTGGGGAAATTTTCATCTATGCTGCTTAACATTAGTAAGAGATGCAAAGAATTTCGAAAATCTCTCCATGTCAATATGAATTGCTGTGAGTTTTGGGTGCTGAGGCATTAACCCATCGCTGACAACACCAGTCCTAACCCTAACCTGAACTCTAACCCGTGGTAATCAGAAAACATGGTTTTTGTTTTCATTACAGTCTTCTTCCAAGACACACATCAAAAAAAGTCTGTATTTTTTTTAGAAAATAATCTGTTTCGCTTTTCTGTAAAACACTGGGTTTGGGTAGTGCTAGGGTTAAGTCATGGATTTAAACCTCTGAAGCTCGAAATGCAGTTGCGCAAAGTAAAAAGAAAAAGATGTATACACACATTTCTATCTGTGATATACAATGAAGTGTATGGTTTAAATCACTTGCCAGTCAGTATCCTGGTTTACATTTTGCACGGCATCTCAACTTTCGTCAAAACAAGGTTGCAGATAAACTTTGTGATGATCTCCAGCTCACCAGGAGATGCTTTTCTTTTCATTGGGTATGTAAGGAAGGCAAACAAAAGCATGCTGCAGCATTGTTAATAAAAACAGTTCAGTCGACAAGCATCTTTACATGACGTTGGAGTCTGTGCCCTGGCTGATCTCTGGGATCGGCTTGTAGGAGTGAAAGTAAATAAGACATTCAAACTGTCTTCGTGAACCTCTGCCAATACAGCAGACATTGCCAAATAAGCTGAAAACACACAATTGCATCAAACTCTCCATTATGTTTTGAACCGAATCTTTTTTCACCACAAACAGCTTGACAGACTGGCACAGTGGAGAAATATGCAGCCGCTACAAAGACACCCAACCAACATCAAAATCCCTGTACAAAAGTTGCTGCAAAGCTGTCCCAGTCGATGTAGTGCGGCATCTGTTTTGTATGAATCTCAGCGGTTGTTTGATGTGTGTTTTTTTTTCTCTTTATTTCTGCAGCATCAGATTTTAAACTAAACTTAGCTGTTGTATCTACAGCAAAAACTCTGGTATTGTAACAGCACAACACTACTGACTCTGCTCCCATCAGCCGACACCTTTCCTCTCCTCGCTCTTCTCTCGCTCCATTTCTCTCACTCCCTTCAGTCTGTCTGGCTGCACTTCTGCATGCAGGTCAGGGTACTTAATTCATGTCCAGAGACATCGTTTCCTCATTCTCTGATATAGTCTGCGAGGGGAAGCTGACCAAACCTGCCATACACTGGGGCTACACTGCAATCTCCCCTCTCCCCAGGCCCCTCATCCCTCTGCTCCCACCTTCTGAGAGCACGCGATATGGAGGAACGTTGCAGACGCTCCCCAGCGGACCCTCTGATAACCCTCTTACCAAACCTCAGCTGAGGAACATTGGCGGCCTGGATATCGCCCAGCCGCTGAGGAATAATGAGAACAAAAGCATAATACATGGCCTTCTTTCTCTTTTTACCTTCTGCTCCTCCTCCACCTCCGTCCTGTTGCTGTTCTTCTTGTTCCGTTTCCCTCTTACATTTGCCAGTGTTCACTGGCCTTTGGAGGACAGCGGACAGAAAAAGAGAATGGTGGGAGAAATGACTGAGCGCAGATATTCTGCCGCCCACGTAAGGGCCATTCTGTATGGTTTGCAAACAGTCATTTTGTTCAGTATCTTTACCCTGATCTTAAGGTAATAAACGGGCCTCGACATTGCCCAGGGTCTCCATTGGCATTCTGCTGGGTCAGATAAAGTGTGCAGAAGCAGATTGCTTAAAAAGATAGAACGGGCCGCTCCACATACAGCCGTGTACTCTATTAGATGTTGATTCAGAGGCTTAATTCAGATAAAGCTCTACAAATGCTGTACAAGATGTAAGCCTATACACTGATGTGCAAACATACTAATCTTAAATTTATCATGTTAGGCAGCACTCAGCCTGCCCATCAATCAGATGACTGACATTCAGCGTACAGTACATGTGTCCACATGAATGTACATCAAAGCTTGTGCAGAGGAAATGTGAGCATGTCTGGCCTTCGCATTCCTGTTATCATTTTGGTCTTGTGTCCAGCTTTTCCTGTGTTTGATTTTCACAAAATCTTTTGACTTGAGCATTTTGATTTCAACGTGTAAGGTTTGATATGGGAGGAAAAAAAATGTATTTAGCAAATGATGGGTGATGTAGCTTTTTCTGAGTCACCTAGTTGGTTTTTAAATAATCCCAAGGTGATGCATTTAAATTGTTTCACTTCTATTATTCACAGAACGTAAAAAATGTTGAAATTATAATGATATACAACGTTTCCTAAACAGTGCCCCGGGGCATTTATTTATCTAAGCTGCACAAGCCAGCGTTGCTATATTTGCAGCAGGCTTGTATTAGAGGCCAGCTTTTATTTGCAAGTCCCTCTGTTTGATTAGAATAAGTGATCATGTTAACTCAACAAAGCCTTGCCCTGATATGTTTACATTTGCTCTTAATGGGTCACTGCCTTTAGCAAGCAGTGACAAATGTATGATGATTTTCATTATTATTATTATTACGTTTTTTTATGTGTGTATTTTTATTCTGCTAAAAATGGAGATGCAAACCAGCTACCCACTGCACTCATGTTGTCACAGCTTCCCTAATGTAACATGAAAATCAAGCACTGCATGACCAAATTAACTGTGAATGTAATGCTGCAGTCACACTAGGGAAAACACTAGTTGGAGACTGCAGCACAACCCAAATTACTGCAGCTCTGTGCAGTGAACTTGAAATATCTTTCCTTTGGAATAGTTGTTTTGTAGGTTTGCAACTAATCATGGTCAGTTGCCATCTTAAAGCATCAAGACAGAAAGAAAATGGCAGTACAATGGAATCGGTCTGTGAAGAGAAAGGGGTCAAGTTGGTAATTACATACACACTGTCATAATACAGCAATTAATTGTGATAGAATTCAGAAAAATGCAAACCCGTTTCTGTCTACATGCTTGAAGTTATTAATTGTCATGGGTTTGAGCTCTTGATAGCTGTTCTCTTGGAGCTTTGGAGATGCACCTGACTTGGAAAACTTTGTGCAGCCATTTTAATTATCATTTTTGCCTCCAAAACAAAAAGTAATCTTAATCTTTTGGGGGTTTTTTATAGGTTTGTCTCTGTAAAACTTTTTCAGCCATTTATTTATTTCTGTCTTGTATTTGCTATACAGCTTGTGCTTGTTCATATCAACCACACCCATGGCCATTAAGTGTCGAGACTACCAATGTTTATTTTAGGAAATGTGGTAAAGCACAGAGAAACTGCCAATCTTCACATTTGAGAAGCTGAACCTTGCTGAAGGTTTGGCTCATTACAAAATCTACAACTAATTAATTTCAGTTCACCTGCGAAAGCAAGTGAAAGCTTTCAGCAGCAGTAAACCACCTGTAGCATGCAGGTTTTTTCCTGCTGATCAGTTCCATCTGGAGGGAAAGTGAAAGATCACTGAAGCGATTCAGCGGTGAGAAGTGAAGGGAAATGTAAAGGCGAGGATTTGGATGGAAATGTCTTTGTGAAATGATTTTTTTTTTGCATTTCTAATATAAATTCCTTCTTTTCCTTATATTTAAGATTGAGGTCTTGTGGCTATAAAATGACTTCATAGATCTTCATATCAGTAGATTCTTAAGTGTTTAAGGACATACTTGGAAAGGAATATGTTTGTTATTCTGCACTGAAGACTACGCTGGTGTTAACTACAGGTTATGAAACAAAACGAGAGCTTGTGCAGTAACAAATTGCTGCCTCCCCTCCCAATATTGACACTCTGCTTTGTCTTTGTAAATGTTCTAGATGCTGGTTGCCGCCCAATGTGAGTCTGAGGAGCCTTTCCTGCTTCAGTAGATTACAGCATGAGAACTGATCCGATACTCTGACCGGAAAAAAAACAAAAAAACACTGGACACAGACCACTGAGGAGTGGACAGAAAACAGAAGGCTGTGGTGGCGTGGCCATGGATAGAAGGAAAGTTTGCATGTTTATGGTGCTGTGGGCCATGGTCCACCTCAGCTCTCCAGGTCAAGGGCTCAGGGCCTTGAGAAGGACTACAGGGGGGCGGAGGGGGTCAGGACTGACAGGACAGGATGCCAACGGAGTGCCACTGAGACGCTCTAAACGAGGTTGGATGTGGAACCAGTTCTTTTTGTTGGAGGAGTACACCGGGACCGATCTGCAGTACGTCGGAAAGGTAGTACAAGGCTCGACTTTCTTCTCTTTTCCTTTATCAGACACAGCAGAGCATCTGCACTACAGGCAGATGCAAACTACAGCTGCTCTGTTATACCGAAACCTGCTGCTGATGAAACACAGCAGCTTCATGTCATGACTAAAGATGAGCCCATATCGGACCATCCACTCACGCACAAGCATTACACACAGGCTAAACAAAACAACATGTGATAGATAAAACAAAAAAAACAAAACAATGATTAGGTTTTTTTCTGCTTTGTCTAGGCACTAGTTTTAAGTGCCTGCACAGACACCTAAATAAGCCCTGCAGATGAGTTTTCAGAGTTTTTTCAGCGAGTGCACATAAATCAGACACATCAATGGAAATAAAACAAAATGGCCATAATATAGTATGCTAATTAAGGCAGGAAATTGAACCTTAAAACTCTTTTGTGGACACTAAAGTGTATCCATTGCATACAGAAAGCATATCAGGCATAAAAAGCACTAAGTGACAAAAGTAGGTACTGAATGCCTCCTCAGATTTACGGTTTCGACTTATAGATAGTTGGTAATTCAAATTCAGATAGTGCTGGTGCTCATCTATTAAAGTAATTCCCTGTAGAAGTGCCGTCGGTACTTAATATTTATGAAGTTAGGATGCTTTAAGTAAAAATCTGAAGGAAAGATTTACAAGAAAAATACCAGAGTGCACTACTCTCGGGGTGCTTTTACTCTGATAAAATAGATGGCAGAGGTCAGGCTAGTGAGAGCTGTAGCTGGTTTTTTCATATTTGAAAGATTTAACATGTGAAAAGTGTAATGACGCAAAATATAGTATGTTTATAGTGAAACCTGTATAAAAAGGGTCAGAATTTTCATTTTATGTAGTATAATTATTTTTATTATTAACAACGAGCAAGTTGTGTTTTCCTAGTTTTATACACATACACATATTGCTCTCAATTTGGGCCCGGGTGTCGTTTGGTGCGGCTCAAACTGTACCCATGTCCTCAAAAATATATATTTCTTTCAATTTCCAGTTTCAATTTGTTCACGGGGAATGAAAGGAAGTAGTTGGTGAGAGCAGCCATAACAGCATTATAGTTTGGAAAAGAAAATAGCAGTACATACAGAATCTCCAACGTCATTACGAAAACTGTCTGGACTGTAAAATTGATAAGTGATCACCAGAAAGTGCCAACAGCACTGACTGCTGTAGTAATGAAGATGTTTGCAGCAAAGTAGATTCTGGAGATCGGTTGTATATGTCTGCTATCAGCGCGTCTTTGAGAATTCAGATTTGTAAACAGGGTGCCTGCAGGTAAGCGAGTTACATTTAAGACCTTTCAGGACCTTTTGCATACTACTTTAAGTCAAATTTAGGATCAAACTTTCAGGCAGAAGTGAAGGTTTACTCTTTCCAGTTGGCGTCAGTTTAAAATGAACAGAAAGGTTAAATAGAAAGTATTGATGAATCTTCTCCAAATCTTGAACTGAAACCATGTGTGTGTGATCTGAATGTGTAAAGCAGTGAAATTGTCACAGTGAGTTGGTCTTGAACTCGTGGCTCCAGACCAACATTTGGCTCTTTTTTACCCATCTCCAGTTGTTAAGTGTGACTTTGACAAACAACTACATGAATATAATTATGTAAATGAATAAAGCCAAGGCTGTCAGTCTCCTTGATCTGCAGCTGGATTTTGTCAAAATGAAACTGAAACTTTTTTGTTTGTTTTGTGTTTTTACTGTTTTCAAAGTAGGCTATTTTTAATTTGATTCAATCGCACAAACACAGGTACTGTTCGACTGCTGTTTTATGTAGGCCTACATATGGTTGTGGATATTTTTGGACTTTTTTTGTTACTTTGGTTCCTTAATTTGCTATATGCAAAAGCAAAGCAAAACAAAACAAAATATCAGATAAGTACCAGAGTAGTACTAGAGTAGTCTGTACTTACTTTTGCAAATTTTGGGGCAAATTTTGCTCAAAATTTTCTATTTCCAAGAAAGGCTCCAACACTGCTAGCCTAGGAGCCATTCAAACTAAATTTTAAACAGTTTCCTACTTTGAAGGCCTTTTAACATTTACCAACATTTTAACACAGTGAGGTCTAAGTTATTGTTCCAAAACTCCAAAACTAACCCTAAACCTGACCCTAAGATATCAGAATAGGTCATTTTTGGTTTTAGTTCATCAGCTGACCAATGGGCTTCATGCTGTTATAAGACGTCGCCCCTGTGCCTGTCCACAATTTGCCTAAATCGTTATTCCACAATTTAATCAAAATTGCACAGAATGCTTACCTATTGGGATTTTACCCATATTGCGCAAGGTCACACTTGCATCAAGGTCAAGGGCACATTTGTGACTTTACGTGCAATAACCTGAGACTTATGATGACCTGTGAGCCAGATGAGCTCATATGTGGCCCTTATATTCATTTTTTATACATTGATTCAGTAAGCTCTTCCATAATGGTGTTTGCTGTAAGTAAAATAACGGGACTGCGGCTTTCCCCACGTCGTCAATCATCGTTCCTTCAACAGAAACTGGCCAGATGGGAAACTCAAACGTATCAACCACCAGTGCAAAAGAAGAGAAAGTAATGAACTGCTTCTTGCAAATTAGAACTTGCAGTCCCTAGATTCTCTCCCATGTTTAGTTTCTCTTTTCTTAATGCTTATGAGTTGTTTACCTTTTTTTACAGTTTGCATGAAAACACCATCTACGCAACACAACATGAACTTTCAGTACTGAGGCAGTGTTATTTTTGTTCATCTAAAAATGCCTCATTATGTGCTGTCTTGTCAATACATATTTATGAAGATAGCGATCTGTTATTTATCAGTCCAAATTAATGCACATTTCACCAGATATTGCTTCATTTACATGCTACAGTCACACACATAGAAAATTTTGAATTTGTGATACAGCAGTTTTGATATTCATTTCCTATAATAGCACTGATAGGCAGAACCTAACTACCTGTGGTGCCTAGTCTCGGTAACATAATACATTTCTATATAATTGTCCTCTGCAAACTACACTCAGTGGCTATGATCACCTCTTAATGACATCCTTCACAACAAATAAAGTCCTGTATATGAATGTATCATTCTGTCCCCGCGAATACGACAATCAACCCGTCATCTATTAGTCGACATGACGCGATACTCCGATCGGGTAATGCTCACATATCGGACTTCCATCCATCCATCCCTGGGCTTTGTTTGCTGTCGGCTGTCCAATATATTTTGTGCTTACTGTCAGCTCTGTGGCTGCTTGCACAATGTCCATTCCACTCACATCAAACCATCCTAAAGCGGCTGTCTTGCCCTACAGTGAAATATGACTTCCTCCGAAGGTATTATTTGTTCAACAAAATGAAAACACAGTGTCGACCCAGATAACATTGGGAGGGGGTGTACAAGAAGATGGGCCAAATAATGCTTGCTTTACATGCAGCGAAGTGGAAGTCAAGATATCAGTCTCCTCTTCCAACCTACTGTAATTGAGGAGATTGTGAAGCGTTGTGGCAAGGTCAGGATGTCTGAGTAGGAAGAAAGGCTGTTTTGTGCAAGGGGCTGAATGGGGCTAGTGCTTTGCATTCCTATCGTGCATCCACGGAGGATGGAGTCATCCAACCAAATGAGATTCTGCAACATACGTCCTCCCCGAGTGAGGGTTGACTTTCAGTTCTGGCCTAAAAGGATTACAACATTTGCGGGCGAGCAAATACAAGAAAGAACAAAAAAAAAAGTTGAAAAGAAAACCCCAGAATGAATGAAGATCAAAAGTAAATACAGAGCTTGATCAAACCACTTTGTCTTTGGAGAGTGGTGATTGATGTCCCACTTGTCCTTTTAGCTTGTAAAGGGACTAATAGCATAAGAAGAATGGATTATCTGAGTGAGGTATACACTTAGAGAGTAGGAGGCCGCGACCTAAGAGCCCATATCCCGAAGACACCATTAAAGCATCAACCTTCGAGCAGCGCACTTAATCATGACTGTGAGCACTTGTTGTTTCCCCTCCTAAGTACGTGCAGCTGGGTGCTTTTCCTCATTGTCAGCTCACTAGCCAGTTGTCACATAGGATTGCAGTATGTAGATCTTATCTGATTGCAATTACTGTTTGGTAATTGCCAGATAAAGTACAAGTGATGAATGAAGCCCTAAAGGGAATGAATAGCTTTTGAGTTGAACACATGGTTCAACATAGAGTACAAGCATCTGCATCTGTATCCTCAGGTGGAGGCCGTATTTTTTGCCATGCAGAGGCTCAGAATGGGTGAAAAACTACAAGAAACACAAAAGAGAAGGCTTTTGTCACTGCGAATGACATCGTGGCAGCCGGAGAACACAGCATGGAACAAAACCGCTTTTGTTTGTGATGGAAAAAAAACAACTGGAAATAACACAATGACAGGTTATTATAAACAAGGGAGCAGCGCTTGACACACAGTAAAAGATAGAATGATGAAACTGCACTTGAATTACAACATCCCGTCTGCAGTTATTTGGTAAACTCAATCTCCCTCGGCTTAGTTTTTTTAATTTATTTATTTTTCCTCTTTACAACAGCTTTATCGAGCTGTGAAGTACTAACAAATGAAATTGCAATTTTTCCAGAGCAAGCGTAACAAAAGCAGCTGGAACAGGAAGAAATTAAGAGAAGCGATCGAGATGTGATGGAAAAGACTCTGGCAGTGTCTTGTTGGGGAGCTGGTTGGCTGCTAATCTTGCTGTATTGGCCAATGATTTTCTTTTTCCTGCAGAAAGGGAAGCCTTGCACTGCCTCTCATTAGCAGGCGAGCTGCATACAGGCCTCAGAGGGCCTGGGCTGTCACTGGGGGAAGAGAATGTTTGTTTATTTCATTATTTCTTACTTTACCAAAGGGCACATATCCACTGAAAATGGTTAATGGCCTGTGGTTGAGGAGTGTTTGTGCTGCACTATCATATCTCATAAAGTATTTACAGCCCCTGATAGGCCCCAGTGGTTCTGGGCCTGGTGGGTAGAGTCTTCAACGTAGTGAACAAACACCCCAGCATACATGCAAACACACACGCACGCACCTGCAAATACTAGCCTCCAGTAATAGGCTAGAACTCACAGAAAAGACAAAAAAGGCTGATGAATACAGACATAATATGCTCCACAGCCCTGTATGACTCAGCGGTTGAGGCAACCTGGGGAAAGGACTCACGAGTCTTATGGCAGTGGAAAGGTGCAGGGATTTGTGTGTTTTGTTTTTGTGTGTGGGGGGGCTGGGGGTGGTGGTTTTTGGTCTCTGTTCATACTCCCCCCATTACCAGCTGCTCACCTTGGCACAGAGGCAAGGAGTTTGCAGTATGGCGCAGGCCTGGCTGTACTCTAGAGATGGCAGCCCCTGCAGGTCTCCAGTGGCGACCTGGAGCATGCATTGGCAGTGTTTATTGATTGGGCGATAAGTTCCCTGTTGTGTTCTGGGAAGTGTGGGCACGAGGGGGGGGCGACTTTCAGTTGCGCTCCCTTCTTTTGTGCGTGAGCTTTGGAGGAAACTGGCGTGATGAGCTCTTGCGGTGATGACACCCGGTAAACATCTGTCTGACAACGTTGCAGGGGCGAAGTGATGTCTGAGAGAGATGCGCCAACATGTCTAGGGCACCTGCAATTATCTCCATGCTATCACCTGCCTACCAGTGTTTAAAACACCCACTGGTTTTGTCAGATTAATTAATCTTCTCTCATCAACATCACACGTATTTAGTTGGCCCGGCATTATTCGGCTGAGTGAAAGCAGCCCCACCTGCTCAAGAAAATTCGACACAAAGGAAACAAAAATGTCAACTTATTAAAGAATTTAACTGAGCCAAGTGATGCTTTAGAGCCTTTAGAGTCCCATTTTAATGTCATTTAACTTTGTTCATTTAATTTTTTATACTGTAAAAAAGAAATTCAACATTGCCAAGTAGGTTGATGCCAAAACGGATCCCCTTTTTCCTCAAGATAAACCAAAAATCTTACAGTTTAGAAAGATAAATATTGGAATATTACATCTTGTTCACTGTGGAAACAATTTATTATTGATTCTGTACACACAGACAGATATATTTAAGCTTTTAAACAATGTTGTTTACTGAAGTAGAGCAAAGAACAATTAGACTTAACAGTAGAACCGCCAACATATTAAAACCTTTGACACATCTGCAGTCAAAAAAGATATAATTTCTTGAAGCAGTTAAAATGTAAATGTTCATCTATTCAAGTCAACAGACTTGACAAAATGACCATTTAACATTTAGTATAATGTGCTTCTTAATTATACAGTTGCTTCAGGCTTTTTCCTTACAGATTAAAAAGGTAAAGTATGTTTTGGATTCCATTTACTGAGAACGCCACAAACAACGGATTAAAGGGCATTTAAATATTTTTTGTGTAGAAGCATTACGTTGTTTTTCCTGGCTGTAACAACTGCTGCAAGAGTTTATTAATTTTACAGTTCCAGATAGAATAGGTCAAGTAGTGTATCTTTTTAGAATTCAACACTTGACTATGAAAACCCTCTCAATTATTGAAGAGATAAAACAGTAAAAACGTTTTGACCGCTTTTGAACTGGCTGGAGCTGCTACCGTTTCTAATCCCCATCTGAGGTTTCCAGTTTAGTTCAGTTTTATTTGTTTGGCAACAATCACAACAGTTGCCTCAAGATAGGATTACAGCATTAAAGATGAAACCCCCATCAGTCAGATGAGCCGCTGTGGGCAAGAACTTGGTGACAGTGGGGAGGAAGAACTCCCTTTTAATAGGAAGTGACCCACAGAGGAACCAGACTCAGGGACAAACAGAAGAAAACACAAACTAGAGGAGATAAAAGGTAATGAGAGGCATGGGAGTGCATCATAGGAAGTCCCCCAGCAGCCTGATCCTATGACTAAAGTATGGTTCATGGTCACCTGATCCAGCCCTGATTGTAAGCTTTATGAAAAAGGAACTTTTGAAGAATAATCTTTAATAGCCTGCAGTCTAAGAGCAAAGTGCTGCATTTGGGATAATATGGAGCAGTGAGGTCTTTAAGACGTGATGGGCACTGATCATTTGGAACTTTGTAAGGATTTAAATTCTGAGTATAGCTGAGAACCAATGAATAGAAGCTAATATAGGAGCAATGCAGTCTCTCTTTTCAGTCTCTTTCTTTGATTTCTTTGCTTCGTCTGACAACAGAACTCTTTCCTTAGCTGGTTAGGGTTTCCTACTCACATTCTTCCACCGTTCCAAAGTTTCCAATACCTTCCGCTTTGTTTTGGTTGCACTGTAGATTTCATACCTGGAGGCAGAGAGAATTGGATGGTGAAAACCGGGTTTATAGGCAGCCAATCCAAATGCAGACGGTATCAATATCAATATTCATTCACTTAATTTCTTAACATAACATTAACAAATGCCTATTTCCTATTTAAGTATAACTTAAATTATTTTTATTTTGTTGCAAAGAGGTTGCATTATTCTTTCTGCTCAGGCAACACTTAATTAAAGACAAAAGCAACACTTCTTAGTAATGTCATGCAGGGCAAACGTATCTAAATTTGAACCTACTGTGATACTGAAAGCAAAAATGATCCTTTAAAAAAAAGCACTAAATGCGTATTTATGACTGTTTAGTAGCTGCAGTGGTACGAAAAAGTTAAACTGTTGACAACTGCCTGTAATTAAAATACAACATGCTGGAAATTATGCACAAAACAAGAGATGTCAGATGTCCACAAGTGAGAACTGTAAGTTAAGTGACATTTCACCTTCAAGTCTCAGCAGCTCTCACTGCGTATCTCAAGTTTACACATCAACAGACATTTGATAGGCTATTTTTGTACACAGTCTGAGGCTACCATCTGGCTACATAGAAGGCAGCCAGTTCTCGACAGGCCAGGACACAAGGCCTTAAAGGCTAACTGGCTAATTGCCCTAAGCAGCCTGTTTCCAGTGCCATCTTTCTGGCCTAACTCGAGTGAAGCACAAATGGCGACCAGATCGAGTCAGCGCTAACATTTGCTGCTCTTGAAGCTGATTAATTTCACAAACAAAGACAGCTCGCTTATAAGTTATCACGCACAGATGTCTGATGAGTGCCACTTCACCTCTCAGCCCACTTCAAACTGCAAGATGAAGCATGTAGGAATAGAAATATGTTTGTTTTTCATTGTTGGGGAAAAATTACAAGCTTTTAGAAATATTATCGTGTCACTTAACAAAGTGGGATAATTGAATGAAGGGTTTTTGAAATATATAGGCCATTATTGATGATATAAAGCTTGAAGTAAAGGCTTTATAGTTTGTTTCACAGACAATTCATAAGGAATTCTTCCTCACGAGTCATTTTTCTCTGTGATTGAGTCCTTGAACTCCAATTTTGTTGAAAAGTGAGAACATTTCAGCCTGTTTCCCATGCAAATCGACTCATTTCAAGTATTCTCTGAAATCAAGTTTCATTTTTTTCTTGATGAGAGTGTGACTACTCTCCACATTCTTTCCATACTCTTTTATCCCTCCAGACACAGACACTAATTTTAGAAACATTATTACAAACTGTTTTGACACAGTTAAATGTGTTAAAGGAGGATTTCGACAAAATCCTAGCCGGTTAATGAGATTTTAATCTCATTTGCAAAGTTCTGTAACTGCATAATGTTTAATGTTTAAGTAAATGTATAATCCTGTTAAATAACTAGGAGTAAAAAATTGACCAAAAGAATCGTAACTGTTAGTTTTACATTTCTGATCATTTACTTCCTTTCAATTCAAATCTGTATGATGAATAACATACTTAATTAGCTGGTTAGCACAACATTAAGGTAATATTTCTAAAGGTTGCAAAATCTACAACTCAGTAACTTGACCAAGGGTCTCAAATTCGCGGCCCGGGGACCACTTGCGGCCCACGTCACCCCTATTTGCGGCCCATATAATGACGTGAAGACATATAAAGCAATTTGGCCTTTGAAGTATAGGTCCTCCTGGCATCTGTGTGTTTAGTGACACTGTGATGTACTGCGTCAGATAATTTCATAGTTATACATTTTAATGAAGCTAATAAAACCTACAGTCAAATCAATTTTATTTATAAATTCAATACAATGTAAATGTTCAAAGGGCTTCACAGGCATGAAAGCATTTAAATCAAACTAAAACAAAACTGAAGCTAAATTGAAACCCAGGCAAATCCACCATAAACCAATTAAATATATAAAACTATAGTAACTCTAGTAGGATGAGGACAGTGTCACACAAGGCAATGCTAGCTACCTAGCTAAAAGTGGTAGATTGTAACAGGCACATAGACAGAATAAAAGACTGAACTTAATGGAGAA
This sequence comes from Etia nguti, assembly GCA_015106755.1. Classification (NCBI taxonomy): domain Eukaryota; kingdom Metazoa; phylum Chordata; class Actinopteri; order Cichliformes; family Cichlidae; genus Etia; species Etia nguti. Next base: position 30,095 of record VUQG01044284.1, read on the forward strand.
AACCTTCAATTTCAGAATAAAAGTGTTATACTGCTGCAATGAACACCTTTGAAAAGGCATAACCTTTAGTTTAAGGGCAAACATTTAAACACAGTTCAGTCAGCATCTTCCACACAAACTACAGGCAACCATATCAGCCTGCCTGGGACCAAATCAATGGCAAAGAGATTTTCAGCGCGACTCCGTACTGCTTTGCAACCAATTTCACCTCATGATAGCCAGCAACCACTCGTCAACTGGAAATGGAATATAAATTGTTCCCTACCAACTGCTAGTTGGCAGGAAGTTCTGCCGGAGGTTTCTTCCTGTTAAAGGGGAGTTTTTCCTTCCCACTGTCGCCAAAGTGCTTGCTCATAGGGGGTCATGTGATTGTTGGGTTTTTCTCTGTATGTATTATTGTAGGGTCTACCTTACAATATAAAGCGCCTTGAGGCGACTGTTGTTGTGATTTGGCGCTGTATAAATAAAATTAAATTGAATTGAACTGAATTGAATTGAAGTTATTGACCAGTCTCTAGAACTTTGTAACTGAGGTCTAACTTTACTTACTAAAGAGCGGTTGTCCTGTTTAGCACCTATGTGTTTTTTACAGTGTGTTTGTGTGAAACAATGTGTTTGTTTTTTTTCTTCAGTTCGTCCGTTTAATTTAAAAGTCACTATTTGCGGTAGTACTTCTCCCAAACCATCCAACCCTGCCACACAGTTTAAATAGCGTACGCAGCGTGGTTGTATACTAACAGATATGAGACAGTGGAATGTGACTGTAGTATTAATCTTCTAACCCTTCCCTAAATGTTGAACTCTTCCTTTAGGAAAGCAATGGCTCTGTTGAAGGTTTTTTTTTTTTTTTGCAGAGCTTTTTTTCTGTTTTTTAAAAGACCAGAAGTCCAAGTGTTAATGGATATAGCATCATGCTCTCTGCCTTTTTTTACGATTTGGTGCCATAGGAGGGCAGAGGAGAAAAGGCAAGCTATTGATGTGCCAGGGCTTCTTGGTGACCAAACTGAATGCACATGTGACTTTCTTTTCTCCCCCTGTGACAGTTTAATTGTATTTTCGATATAAATTGATCAAAGGGCTATTGTGAATGCACGTTGGGCTGCCACATTGATTTCCGAGAGAGTCTTTTTTTTTTCTTCTTACCACCCCCCTCCTTAATTTGAGTAGAAGGGCAGCAGTAAATTTTCCTCACCAGCAAGGTGGGCAACTGGGAGGGACAGGGTCGCTGCAGCAAGTGCTGGAGTTCGATACTCCGAGCTTCCTTGTAATATCCTTCAGTGTAACAAGGAGGAACTCTTCAAAACCACGAGAGCTCTCTGTTTCCATAGAAATGACAGTCGACACAGCATATGTCACACTGTCTATCTCACATCTCAGCCGAAAGAGAGGACTCAACAGTTATTAACTGAATTGTCGTGCCGGCAGAGATAGGCAGCTTGATAGACAATCATAGAGAAGGACATTGCAGCTATAACAGCGGGGGAAAGATAATAATGTTGAAGTGGATTGTTTTCAGCCAACTGAGTCTCTGTTTGGGAGCACGTACTGTAAAGCAGAACAGAAAACAAATACAATTCTGCAGAATATTCTCCTGGCTTGGTTAGGCAGAGCGAACCCCCCCCCTCCAAAACAAAACAGGAAAGTTGTTTTCACCAGAATTCAAAGTGGGTGAATGAAACAGTGCTCCACTCGAGATCCTAATCCGAGGATAGTCAAAATTTTGCAACACACTTGACTGGCTTGGTTAGATAGACATAGAAAGGAATGAAAACAGTCTTTTTTTTTTTTTTTACCAGCATTCAAGCAGTCGAACAAAACAGTGTTAAAGATGCTAATCCACAAAGCTGTTCATCTCACATGTGCCAGCTTTGCCCTGATAAAACAGCATGAATTAGTAAAGCTTCCGAGCACCTGCGATGAAAAGCTTTTTAATATATGATGAGAAGGGAGACTTTGCAATGTGGTCCCACGTGACCCAGCTGCGACGCACAATATCCCCCCCTCAGTCTGTCCACCGGCTGAGCCAAGAACCTTTATAGACACAACAGAAACTACCGGCGCAAAAGGGAAAAAAAAATAAGCATTCAAGCCGGCAAAATCAAACGTGCCGGCTCACTTGAGTTAATGAGGTGTCAATAACGGACCTCGGAATTACATCCCGGCATCCACTTACGCGGGTAAACATTCAGATGGCGTTTGCCTCGGTTTATGCTTGACATGTTTGCCCGTGTCTGCAAACATGTGCCCTCCTTTTTTGCCCTCTACCTCCCCCGCCACCCCACCCTGCAATTATTACCATGTCCTTGGTTATTAAAAAAGGGGAAAGGGAAGTAGGAAGGGAAGTAGTGGGAGGGGAGAAAAGACTGGACAAGCTTTTGATGAGTTCTCGGAGATAAATATGTTGTGTGTGTGTGTCTGTGTGTCTGTGTGGTTGGGGTGGGGGAGATTTGGCTGTGGAATTAAAATGTCAGAGCATGCTAAGCTGCTGTTCATGCAGAAAAAAATTAAACAGGAGATAGGGAGGAACAGAGCAAATAATAATAACGAGGAGCTCCACACACAAGTGGGCTCTCGTGGTCTTCTGGCATGTTGGTCCTGCTGCTGATCCATCAGGGACTGGCAGGCTGCGGGGCGTGTGCTCACTCATGCTGGTAACCCCACAGACGTGTGTGTGTGTGAGTGTGAGTGTGTGTGTGAGTGTGTCCCTCCCTCACCCACCCCTTCGCCGAAAAGTAAAAAAGTAACAGTAGCAGTGAATGCGACATTTTACGCGCTCCGGCTGCTGGCTTTCTTCTTGGCAGGACGCGAGCTTCACAGAGGCGAGGTGAATGTGTATCGTCACAACACGATGACAGTTTACCAAAGATGATATGAATCTGTTAAATAACACCAAACACACTTATCAAAAGCTGTCAGTGTTTATTTGCCAGGGCCCAGATTGGTCAGATCAACGATGTGCACGCAGTCGATCAGAAATGCCGTGATTCGGCTTTGAAATTTGATTTTTGCTGACATCTTTGCTGCAAAGCGTTCATCGCCGGGATGTGTTTTTGCAGCCGTCAATCAAGCGGTGCAGCTTGGACTGCAGCAGATGAAGATTTTTGTTCACTGTCGCCATGTCTGCTCAGGGTAACAAGGAGATCTTTTTTTTTTTTTTTTTAAATGTGGAAAAGGGTAGCTGACACTCGCTGTTCATAAGAGGAAATTAAGCAAATGTGAAAGCTTTCATGAAGCTGAGTTTGAATCTCTGTTGTGCTATAACAATTAGCAGTAGAAAGCAGCAAAATGGAAATCATTAAAGTGAAAATGCCACAAACTGTTGCCTGAAATGGGTGTTTTGTGGTGTAGCAGGGGATCCAAATCATATTTTCTCCTTTTTTTCCCCTCTTTCTTTCCACACAGCTTCACTCGGATGCTGACAGAGGAGATGGCAGCGTGAAGTATGTCCTGACAGGGGAAGGAGCCGGGACCCTCTTCAAGATAGATGAAAAGTCAGGGGACATCCATGCCACCAAGAGGCTGGACAGGGAGGAGAAGGCCTTCTACATCCTCCGCGCCACAGCTGTCAACCGCTTCACCAACGAAGCGCTTGAGGGCGAGTCCGAGTTCATCATCAAGATCCACGACATCAATGACAACGAGCCGCGCTTCACCAAGGACCCGTACATAGCCAGAGTCCCTGAAATGTCTGACATTGGTACGTTTCAGCTGTAAATATTAGACTCTTAAAAACGGCTATTTATCAGACAACTCAGACAATTAAATGTTTACACAAATGAAGGTTTGCGCCTGTGTGCGCAAGAGGAGCCGAATTAAAAGGATTATGATTCAAACAGGATAGAGATGTTGTAAAATGCCAGCCTTACTGGATCAATGGGACTTTATCAATCATAATAATGATGCCGACGCAACAAAGAAGGCCCAACTAATTAAACGAGAAAGACTAGGAGCTGTTTTATGACCGGAGAATAAACAAGGTAAAAGCGTCTCGACAGCGCCGGTGCAGATAATCTTTTAAATACAGTATTGTATCTTGTTAAAACGACATTTAATTTAATTACCAGCATTGTCAGCTGTGTCATCACAGTGAATAATTGTGGATTCTGCACAGCCACTTCCTTAGACAGCGCACGGCACCATTCGCTGCTTTTGCGCAGTCCTTTCTGCTTGTTATTCAAACAACAAATGAAATAATTCACGGTGCACTTTGGCTCCAGCCTAAAAGCACACAGCAGCCTCATGAATATAGATAAACAATAGGAAAAAAAAGTAATCAATACTTGCACGCAAACACGGGGCGAACTATATGTTCTGCTGCTGCTGCTGCCGTGCTTCTGGGACTGAGGGACATTGGTCTTGCAGCCCAGACATGTGACAGAGTTGTCACTTGGTTCAGCAACCCCAAGAGAGAGGCCGGCACTTATCTAAGGGCAGCACGGGTGCCCATGGCAACAACCGAGGTGTGATGTCACCGCTTGGCAGAGCATGTGTTCACGAGTGACTGCCTTGAGACACTGCCCCTTTAAATGTGACACTTTGAGTTTTATTATAGTCTCACGGCTCTGACATCCTTCGCTCGGACTCTCAAGATTTTGACACGCTCCTCCCTTTGACAAGTGAATGATTGCAGTTGGGGGTAATTTACTCCCCCTGCACAAAGAACCGTGATTATTCCTGACTTGTTTGTCAGAAAATTCTTGTCTCGAAAGCTTGAAGTTGGCGATGAGATGGCTGATGTGGATCAGTGATATTTTCTAAAAGCCGCCATGTCAGAAAAGCCTCTTTGAGTCTAATTCCCTAGTTAAAGGTATTAGCGATCAAGGTTCGGTGAACTTGCTCAAGAATCCTCCCGAACTGTCACTTACAGCAAATCAGACAGCCGTGGTCTTTCTCTGTCTGCCTTTTGGTCTGCCCCCCCCCTCTTTTTTTTATTTCTACAACATCCTTCATCCATACAAATCACATGGGTTTTAAAGGAGGGAAACTCTGGTCTCACCCCACACTGATCTCTGCTGACATCAAATTACAGAAGTTTCATGAGGTCATTATCTCATTGTATTGCACAATTCTATATTTATACCACTTTGCCATTAAATATTTCTACTCAATTAATTTTCTTCTGCATTTAATGAGGCAACACTTGGCCCCGCAAGGCGCCATTTGGGAGGTAGCACTTGGCTAACCGTTTCCCTTTGTTCTACTGAAATAGGGCCTCAGCCTTTCTGGAAGAGAAAATGGATCACAGTCGTTCGCCTGCTATCAGATATTTGGCTTCTCAGACACTCCAGATCTGTGGATACGCTAATAGGCTTCTTGGGGCTTGCAGAGAGCCAGTATAGGTGCTGCTGGCATGCTCAGAGAGATATACTTAGAAAAATACATTAGGAGTTATTGATTACCTGCAAAAATCAATCATGTATAAGGTTATAAGTGGCCGAGGAATAAAGATTGGTTTGGGTAACGCAAAGGGACAGAAATGATCCGTCACATTCTGCATGGGCGTGATTAGAAGAGGATCCGACACCTCATCAGAAGGTGCATCAGCTTAACCAATTATCCAGCAGGCAATTTTCAGCAGTATTGAAGAGTTGATCTAAATCATTGTCATGAATCTTCCTACCCGCAGGCACCTCGGTAATTCAGGTGACAGCCACAGACGCCGATGACTCCACGTACGGGAACAGCGCCAAAGTGGTCTACAGCATCCTGGAGGGCCAGCCGTACTTCTCCGTGGATCCAGAAACAGGTCAGTGTTCAGTAAAATGCAAAAAAAAAAAAAAACCCACCTGAAAATAATCCCAGTGCCTCCAGTAGATAGATAAAGGCGTCTCTATCTCTTTTAGACAAAGACATTATTACACCCAGTTCACAGCACACAACTCAGGTCATTTCAAGCAATCAGTCTAAATATTTTCATAGAAGACATCCTGATATTTTTATGTATTTATTTTCCACCTACTTATTATGTGTTTTTAGTGACCAGCAGGGGGCGACTCTTAAGGATTCAGAACATCATTCCCACATCATCTCACTACAGACGCCTGGACACAAATGTTTGATGGGTCTTAGTTGACTTTTCTTTATTCCTGTATATATTAGACATGTTATCAGAGAGCCCTGTAAAGTAACCATCATGGCACTTTACTAAAAGCCTTTTATTAAAAGAAGTAGGCGGAGCTTTTCCTTATTATGTCCTTAAATATGTAAAATCTTAGGGGGAAAAAAGTGTTGTGATACCCACTGAAAAACTGACCTCTGCTGCCTCTGTTTGTGACAAGTTATGCCCACAAATCAACCACCACCATGCACTTACGTTTTCAAAAAGCTAACATTTCAATGGCAAAAATGCTCAGCATAAGGTTTAAGGGGCTAAAACTAACTAAAAGTTTACTATATCTGTTTTTTATAGAGCTTTTGGACAGAATGAGTCTTTCTTGTGCATTCAAACTGTTTTTTTTAGATTTATTTTAGACCTCTTTTTAGCCTTTATTTTTCACAGGACTATAGAATAGACAGGAAAGCAGGATGTGGTCCAGGTCAGACTCTAACCCAGGCCCCCCTGCACTAGCCGTTCGGCATATGGGTCACCTGCTCAATCTAGTAAGCTCTACTGGTGCCACAGCCAGCTATTTTTATCCCAGCTGATGTCAGATAGTTGGTAAATCGACTAGCAACACCACTGTGCTTGTTCATTGCATATTGGATCTTATTTAAACACACTCCTCTAAACACGTCATGGAATCAAAAAGTGGCCAAATTGTACCAATCTCCTTCTTTCTGTGACTCTGGTTCTTGGTGCTGAGTCCTTTTAAATAACTTTGGAAATAAGTTTTTAATTAGGTTTATGTCATATAACCTTTTCAAAATGTTACTGCCTTGTCACAGCTGACCTAGAAAGCTGACCACGGTGACCCTGAAACTATAGACTGATGGATCAAAGTTAGGTAGCTACCAAATATTAGCTAATTAACTCTCACCTTTGCTTTGACAGGGAAGAATTTCTTGTCCTTCATCTCTGAAAAACCTAGCCTTTTTATAATTTTACCTGAAATATAAGATTCAACACTGACACTTTCTCACAGACACCAAGGACTGAATTCAAGGATTTTTAACAAATGTGTGGAGTGTTGAGATTTGGGATGTTGCATTATCCTGTGGCAGCTGCAACAGCAGGGATGTAATATTGATTTTAATGCTTGTTGTTATAGCAGCCAGTTTAATTCAATTAAATTCAGTTCAGGTTTATTTATATACCACCAAATTCACAACAACAGTAGTCTGAAGACTACTGTGGGTTTCGTGTTCTGACCCTGCAGACTGTCTGTGAAAGACAGACATGTAACTAGACTGGTGTCACTTTTTGCTTTGACAAGATCTTGGGATTTCGGCCAATGCCGTGTTGTTTTTTGTAATCACGTGTTTTTTTCTAGCCTTATGCAAAAAGGGCTTCTTCCTGCTCATTCCTTTCACAATAGAAGTCTTTGACATATACACTGTTGGTACATACAGTGTTTGTTTTAAAAAGACATTATATTCATTGCATAAAGTAACTATTTAAAAATCATAATAATCCTTTTCTTTTTTTCTAAAAAGTTTCATAAACATATAGATTTTTTTTCCAGTGTGTATGTACACTTTGCTAGTTCCAAGTTTGCCTTCTACTCCAAATCTTTGTGGCACAGACTCAACAAGTTGCTCGAAACATTCCTCAGAGATTTTGCTCCATATTGACGTGACAGCATCACACAGTTGCTGCAGATTTGTTGAAGCTCCCATTGTACTGAGAACCCGCTACTGTGGAGGTTATTTGAGTACAGTGAACTCATTGTCATGTTCAAGAAACCAGTTTGAGATGAGCTTTGTGACATGGCGTGGACCACAAATGAAGACTCATCTGACCAGGCAGCGTTTTTCTGATCTCCTATTGTCCAACTTTGGTGAACCCGTGGGAACTGTAGCCTCAATTTCCTGTTCGTAACTGATGGGAGTGGCACACCGGTGTGGTCTTCTGCTGCTGTAGCCCATCTCCTTCATGGTTCAGTGTGCTATGGATTCTGGTTATTTGAGCTACTTCCTATCAACCCAAGGCAGTCTGGCCATTCTCCTTTGACCTCCAGTATTATTGTCCCCCCGAGCCACTCACTGGATATTTTTTTCTTTTTCAGACCATTCTCTGTAAATCCAAGGGATGGTTGTGTGGGAAAATATTGGTAGATCTTGAATTAAAGTCTGGCTTTAATTCAAGCTTTCCTTTATAAATTTAAACATTAATAAAAAAAAAATACACACAAAGAGAGAAGAGAGTGTAACTTTAATAAAAGAAATCAACTTTAAAAGTTAGATGAAAGAAACCCTTTTCATAGAAATAAGCAAAAAGTATAGTGTAGCTGAAGATCTTGTTTTTCTTTTTTTTTTGTTTTAAACAAAAATTTTATAGAGTTTGAAGGAGAAATCCATCACACAAAAAGCAAATTTCTCCTCAGTGAGAGCAGCTTTAGTGGACCGGCATGCACAGCAGCCCCGAAGGACGCTGCTTTTTGACTGATGTGCACAGCTCCTCGCTCTTTCTTGAGCAGAAAGCCTCTCATCCTACTGCTCTAACAATGCTACCGCCACTGCACTCTCCACCTACGTGTGTAACCCACGGCTTAGCGCAACAAGTTCACACCTTTCTTTCTGGGGGTGGCCATTGTGGGAAACATAACGAATGGGTAACGAAACAGAAACGGCGCAGGCATGCTGAGGGAAAGCTGCTTCAGCGGGAAGGTGAATTAAAAACAATTTATCAGACGATAAATCCTGAAATAAATGCAGTGAATTTCCCTTTAACCAACGGCCTTCTCCTCGCAGGCTGACGTGTGGCGAGGGATTTGTAGACAGAGAGAATGGCAAATAACCAACCCCTTAAAATGTAACCGCTTGCTACTTTTAATCATTAATGTGCGCTTTGGAACTCATCCCGCTCATGTCCTTTTTTTTCCCGCTTAAACAAAAGGAGAATGACAAAAAAAGCCATTTGCAGATTAGCAGAGGGATTAACAGTAATATGGTTTATCCCACATGTGGTATGTAAGCTGACATCCCCTCTTACACAAAGACATGCCTGGACATCACATTATAAGCAGGATTTGTTTCTCCTCTCCTCCTCTTCTGTGTGCATTGTAGTCATTAAACAATAACAAAGGTAGACAGAGGTGACGCGAGCGAGATGCTGCTTTTCTAAAGATGCTATACCTTTGCTTCTTTCCCCGCAACACCGTCTAAACGATCGCTGTTCCCTTGCCTCTGAGATAAGTTGTACATTGTTAGAAGTTGGGGGGGGGGAGTTATTGTATGGGAGGAACAAAAGGAGCAAGTTGGAGGGCCTTCTGAACAGCGTAGGCCACTCTCATCTGAGCGTGAGTGATGCGCCACATCAGCTGCTCCTTCTTCCTTATTGTTTGATATGCAGTGAATCATCACTTCTGCCGAAAAGTGCTGAAGTTTGTCAGAACAGTTTATTTAGGGTGAAATTTATTTTTTCATCTTCATTCTCCCGTTCCACTATGTCTGTCTGCGTCTCCCCTCGCCGACTCCCCCCTCCACCTGCTCCTCTTTTATGATGCTTCAAATTCAAACGTGTAATAGCAGACAGGATTTAAGACCGAGTCTGATGGGAGATGGAGCACACCTTTTGAATATGCTGCCAATTACCGCTTCACTCGCTCTCTGTCCTGACTCCAAACTAGAGATCTGAGGTGTCAGAGCCGAGAAGTAAGCAACTGCACGGCACTTGAAAGGCTGAACATTAACAGAGTGTTAATTCAGAAAAAAAAGGAGCAGATAAATGGTGCCGAATGCATTTGGAGGCAAATGCTACACTTAGGAAATTAAAGGAATACGCCGTGGTTTTGGTATGTTGGCTCTTTGGTCCACTTACCAGTTAAATCATGAGAACACAGACACTAAAATGTGCTCCTGGGTGGCCGCTGAGCTCCATGCTGCTGAGCAAGAGCACTGACCTTTGAGTAATAAAATGTTCTTAGTGGTTTAATTATCTGGCCTGTAGATGCATGAATCTAAGAGATGAAATATCATTAATTCAATACAGCTGATTCAGGCAGTTATTTTTAGATATGTTTCAGGTGAGAACTTCACTTTTTTTTAAGATATATATTTATAGATGTACCCAATTCACCCGTGGAAGCATTATTTTCTGTCGTGTGGCAGCAAATGTACTCCTTAAAAAGTATTTATTACTTATACTGTATCTATTACTGATGTTGTACTTTTACCACATTTAAATCACACTGAGTTATTTGAAAGGCCAAAGGCAGTCAGAAAAAATTAGTTTTTAAGTCTGTTCATCCGACTTTTTGGCAGGATGTGTCTCAAGTGGCCACTTGAGACTGGCTGCAAAAGTGAGCCATTCTCCATAGACTTTCATGTTAAAATATCCAACTCTGTTAAAAGCATCTTTGTAGAAGCCTGATTTTGGCTTCTGTAGGAAATGTGCACCTTCATAACAGCTGTACAGGGGGGATTTCCTTTATAAGTCACTGGTTGAAACTTTATTGAAGCATAATGTTTGCATATTTCGAGTTGTGGGTGCTTTGCAGTTAGATCTGTAGCTGCTAGCTGTAAGCTAGCATCCACGATTTCAAGTCATAGAAAAAGATCTCTAGATGATGTTTTGGAAGTTTATGCTTTTGGGTGCATTTTTAACGCATTTGTCTTCACTTCTTGTTCTTTTCTTCTTTTGGCTGCTAATTATCATTCGGTGTTGATTCCAAAAAAAACCAAGGTCATGGCTGCTAAAATGATAACACTGAGGCATTGAGACATTGCCATGTGTTCATTAGCTCGTAAATCCTCAGTTTAGCCACTGCTATGTTGTTTTTCAGCCAGAAGTGACCACATCTGGATGAAATGATGGACTTCCAAGTTATCAGCCAAGTTATCAGTGGCAAGTCTTACTCATTTACAGACTTCTTGCCATGTCATTTGGCAGATAATTACTCCAATAGGCACCTACACCTCAATCAAGATGAAGAGGTCCAGTTCTGAGACTTGACGGAAAGCTCAAAGCTACGTGAAACATTCCTAACTTAAAGCCTTAATTAAATGTAAATGGGAGCAATATTAAAGAAAAATCTAACAGTGCACCTGTCACAAAGGGAGGTATTATCTATTGGGATATAAAAAGGTTTTTGTAGCAGGATATAAACATGATCATTTCTGCTATAAAGTTGGGCATTTTAACATGGGAGTCTATGATTGACTCACTTTAGAAAGCATCCTCAAGTGGCCACTAGAGGAACTGCAGTTTCTGGCAATTCAGCATTCTTTAACGATATTTTGTTTAGAGTAGGAAAACAGAAATTTGCAATCACAACTGAGTAGCTACAACTGGTGGTTTGGGGCTATTTAAACTTTTACCAAATGTAGCTATTGATCAGTTTTGTGACTGATTAATCAATTTACTAACTGCTTATTATTTGCTTCAGTGTTTAAATTCTACACTTTACAGTCCACACATGCTTTTATCTTTTCATACTTGTTTTCTTTTCTCTCTGTGCCAGCGTGTACTATTACCTGGAATACTGCATGAATAGAGCATGTCAATTTATGTATTTTTGCAGATTTTCACACACAAAAAAACCCTGTCATTAAAAAGAAGCAGGTTTAAATTGCTTTTCGCTCTGATTTTATGTTCCCACTCTGTCAAAAGTTAGCTCTAAAAGCTGTAAAAGTGAGTAGTGACCGGAGTTGAAGGGTGAACGAGGTCACTGGGTCCTCTTGTACCGAGCGCACCTCAGAAAATGCTTTCAGTTATAGACGGTGAAGAGGAAAATGGGCAAACGAGCTGCTGATTATGCAGCAGCGACTCGTTTCTCTCTAAGCAAATAAACATAAGTGGGTAAACTTTTCAGAGTTTGGAGCATTTTTAAAACTCTGATTTTCATCCAGATTTTTCTGTTGTTATTGTCTTCCTGATTCCCCCTAGTTTTTTAAAATCAAAGCTGGACTGATTTTAATGTCATAAAATAACAGATAATCAGAGGGAAACAGAAAATAATGAGTTGGATGAAGCTACAGATTGCCTGCTCTGATCAAATGCATGCTATTCTCTTTGTAAATCTACATTTTTCATTTTTTGGTTGGTTTTTTTTTGTTGCTCTCCTCAGGCCTGATCAAGACAGCCCTGCCTGGCATGGACAGGGAAGTCAAAGAAAACTACCAGGTTGTGATCCAGGCTAAAGACATGGCCGGACAGATGGGCGGGCTCTCAGGAACCACAACGGTCAGCATCACCCTCTCAGACGTGAACGACAACCCACCACGCTTCACCAAGAGTGAGTACAGCCCTTCTGGTGGACTTGTACATGCACACACACACACACACACACACACACACACACACACACAGTGACCAATCCTCAGCTCATGAGAACCACTTGTCAGTGTGAGCCGATGCCAGGCAGGCAGCCCCCATCTGGTGTCAGTTTCAAAATGAATTTGGATTATTGCAGGGAGCTCTGGGTTTTGTGCGACTAAGGCGGGCCTCTTAAAGGCAGCGAATAATTAAATATAGAGCCATATGACAGAGCGAAGGGTCCTGCAAAGTGCATCAGATCAGCCCTGTAATCCCTATTAAATGAAGAGAGTACATTCACTGGGTTTTATCTCCCCTGCTCTTCCTCTCTCTTTGTCTATCTCTTGCTATTAAGTCTTTCTTCTGCTGCCTTTTTACTCCATAAAACCACTGTTCTCAATTTAGTGCTCAAACTGTCCTTGGTGCATTTTTCTCCTCTTTTTTTGTTACACTCACGCTCATCAATCATCACTCACTCCTTTTTACTCCTTACCTACTCTCTTTTCACATACTCTCTCCCGTGCTTCCTCTCCCTCTCCCACTTCTCTCGTTGCTCTCGTTGCATCTGGCAAATAAATGGCGAAGGGAGCCAGATCAGATTGACAGATTACCGATGTTGTCGTGTCCCTGCCCCCCGCCCCCCCCCGTTTCACTGTACGGTGGGTGACGCGTGCGCACAGCCGCGAAACGCAAGGCAAACATGCGCCTGCGGAACTCCCACCAGCTCCGGGGCTGGTGGCAGTGGTGGTGGTGGGGTGGCAGATGCTGTCATTTCA